>ML776624.1:195025-225497 GCA_009831015.1 Picea engelmannii | reverse complement strand
CTTCCATCCAGTTGGTGCTGGAGTACTCAGGGAGTTGGTGCTTCCTTCTAGTGGGTGCTAGAGAAACCAGAGAGTTGGAGCTCTCAAACAAGTTGCAGCTTGTAAAACAGAGGTAGCAGCCTCACATTGAGTTGGTGCTCAATTGTAAATGATGTACAGAACAGAAAAAGACTGCCTATCATTTCGAAGAAGAAGAGGTTTTCTCCCTTTATGTGTTTCCTCGTGAAAATCTGTCTCTGTGTGTGTATCGTATGTGTGACTGATGATCTTTACTCTTACTGTTCATATGCTATATGATTGGTTGATGACACATGAAGAAATCTTAATAATTGTTTAAAAGGCATAAAATTGTTTAAGCTTATAAACAAATGATTCACCCCCCCCCTCTCAGTTGTTCTAGTATTTCCAACAAATCCAACATCATCCCTAGAGCTATATATTTTTGAATTATTATCCTTTGTAAGAGGCTCTCTTTAGTGACAAAATTCCAAAGCTTTTTTCTGCAAGAAAGAGTCCAATGTAGGTCTCATTATAGACTTACAACTTGTTAAGTGGGTGCCTTCCTTGTCCAAATTTCCTTTCCAAAGAAAATTGTAGAAATTTCTTCTGATATTCTCCAAAATGCCTTTAATAATGTGATCAAGAGAGTGCCAATAAACTGGGATGGCCTCTGAAATAATTTTAATTAAGACCAATCGTCCTCCCTTGGAGAGCCATTTGTTACACCAGAAAGTAATTCTCTTCTCAATTTTGAAGAGAATCCAATCCCAATATTTTTTACCACACTCAATTGGTTTAAGTTTAAATCCTAGATACTTAATACCATCTTAAAAATCAAATAGATTGAAAGGGAAGATATCCCACAAAGTATGAACCACTTCCTCCTAAATTGCATTGAAAACCACTACATATTTTTCAATGTGTATTTATGTGCAAGTTTCCTTATTATAAAATCGTAGAATCTCCTTGAACTATCATCCCTCCCCCACTGATCCATAATGGAATAAAAGGACATCATCCACAAATAAGAGATGTGTAAGTGCTTCAACACCTCCAATCCTAATCCCTTGAATATTTCTTGTTCTTTTCGATTCTAATATGGACCTGCTACCAACAAAAATAAGTAAGGAGACAAGGGACAACCTTGTCTTAACCCTCTAGAAGGTTTGAAGAAACTAGTGGCTAAACCATTGAAACCATGGGTCAATAATGCATATGAAGTAGAGGTTACATAACCCACTATCCAATTAACTAAGGGTAGATTGAACCCTATATGGATTAAGAACGATCTCAAATAGAGCTAAGATACTTGTCATAAGCTTTAGATAAGTCCAACTTGATGACCATTGCAAGAACATTTTTAGAATGAATTATGTGGAGTCCCTCTTGAGAGGAACTAATTACTTTGTGGACCTATCGTCTTTCTAAGAACCCAAATTGTTCTAGTGAGATGAACTTAGAAAGCAATGATTTCAATTTGACTACCATTACCTTAGACATTATCTTGTAAATACGTTTGCATAGAGAAATAGGTCTAAAAGCATCAAAGGTCTCAAGTTGATTGAGCTTTATAATAATTGCAATGAAGGTTGAACTAAAGGAGCCTAGAACCTTACCAAAAGTTCTCACTTCTTCCACTACCCTAAGAAAGTCCTCACCCAACACTTCAAAAAATCCCAAGATGATATGTAAACTATCGTGGATATTCCACTAGAATAGTTTGTCACAATAGATCTTAAAATATTATGAAATCTTAGATTATGCCAATTATTTCCTTGGATCCCAAATTAATTATTACAAGCTTATTGCTTGGATTTATGAAAATAATTGAAATATGAAATGAAATAACACACAAATAAATACACCATCCACACCATTGAAAATAAGATGTATCTTGGGAAACCCCATACAAGAGAAAACCCAGCTAGAAGGTGAGGCCTATCCTCCGCTCTCTTTTCTTCAGTTATGAAAATGAAAATACAAAGAAAGGGGCACTCACTATGGAGTTTCCTATGACATTGTGCTCTAAATGGTTTCTATAAAATCTACTTCATCCTCTATTATTATCTCAAATCCCACTCCTAGATTCTTTTCTCAACTATGGAACAAGTACAATGCTAAAAGAATGGAACCCTTTCTCTTCCTAGCGGCCTAGTATTTAGCATAGTTGGATAGTCGTCTAGTGTCGGGTTTTTTGCATGTGTCAAACCTCAATTAGTGTTAGGTTTTGTACCTTCTAGACTATTGTTGAAAGTCCACATGTGGCTATCCCCACATGTGTTAGTAATGAGGGTTGACATGGCATCCACTCGTACCATGTTAGTCAACAAGATAGGTCAACTTGCGGGAGGTATAACTTTCGCATACGAGCTTTGATTGAGGCAATTTTTAGGTCATTGGAAAAGTCTTGGTGTGTAGAAAGATGAGAAAAACAACTCTTTATTTATGTACAACGAGAAGTTGCCTCAAAGGCTAGCTAATGTAATGCTTAAGAATTTTTCCATTAACAGGGAGGAGGTTTGCATCCCCTTCAATATTTTGTAATCGGTAGGTACCTAGGCCAATCTTTTCCTTGATTATGAAAGGGGCCAACCACAATTGTTGAAACTTTGTGTGTTTTCCTTTTTCTTCGTGTGGCTTGTCCCACTTGAGGACCAGATCGCCAACCTAAAAGTATTTTTTCACTAGCATAATTTTATCAAACCAACATTTCATAGTCTATTGGTGAGCTTCAAATTTAGTTTTAGCTTTGGCGCGACTCTCTTCTAGTTTTAACAAGGTGTTAATGTGTTTTTGTATGACAGGGAGTTCTCTCTTGTGTGATTGTTGGGTGAGTTGAAGAGAAGGAAAGTAGATATTCGAAGGGAGGATTGCTTCCTTCCCGTAAACAAGAAACTAAGGAGACATCCCTATGGATGTTTTGGGAGTAACATGGTCAGCCCAGAGGGAATTGGCCAATGCATTGTGCCAGTTCTTCTGCTGGTCAACAACAATTCACTTAAGGATACACATTAGATTTTTTTTAGTGGATTCAACTAGGCCATTTCCCTAGGGGTAATAGTTGGCTGCACATTTTAAAATGATCCCTTTCTCTAGAGAAACTTAGTCAATTTCCATGATTAAGAATATGTAGCATTATCAAATACAAGAGTGGCAGGTACTCCAAATCTAGTCATAATGTGTTGTTCCAAAAAATTGATTACCACTTTATCATTTACCTTGGTTAATGGTACAATTTATGTCCAATGGGTGAAATAATCAGTGGCAATTAGAATATATGTGTGTTTCCTAGATGATTAAGGGTTGATCTCACCAATTATGTCCAATCCCCACTGCTCAAAAGGCTCTTCAACAACAACAGGTTGAACTGGAACAACTTATTTTCTCTCTTTTCCAGCGAAATTTTGGCATATGTCACAGCTCTAGGAGTAAGCATGTGCATCCTTGAATACCATTGGCCAATAGTACCCAGCTCTTAAAATCTCGTGGGTCGTGGTCTCTCTAGAAAAATGACCTCTAGCTAGTTTGTCATGCAAGTCTTTGAGAACTTTGTTGGTGTCTTGTTTTTTTGAGACATCATAGCAGAACTCCATCATAATTCTTTCTAAACGAGATATTGTGAACATGATGAGATTGTGCATAATTCAATCTTAGTTCCCTTCTCTGTTTGGCATTGAGATGATCAAGGGTAGTTCCATGATGAATATAGTGTTTGAGGTCATTATACCACAATATCTAGATTGATGGAACATAAGGAGATTGTTGAGTATATAGTGTTGACTCTTCTTTCCATCCTTCTTCTTCTTGATCCTCAAAATCCATGGCCCTAGTTGCTAGCTTACACATGCCTTGACCTTTAACGATAGTTGTTGGTTTGAATTCAAGGTCATATTCATGTAAAGAGGTCATATATTTTCCTCGTCTTTCACCCAGTTCCCTCTACACAAAGAGAGATATAACCTCTGAGTGAGCGACGATCACCTTAGTGTGAGTTTTTAGTATATAAGGTCTGAAATGTTTAATAACTTTGTGAACAACAAACACTTGCTTGTCCACTAGTGGATAGTTCAGCTCAACACCTTGAAGTCCAATGCTCATGAATGTTATGGGACATTCATTCCCTTGCTGGTCCTTTTGAGTTAGCACTGTTGCAAGAGAATGATATGAAGAGAAAGTGTACAACACAAAATCTTTAGTGAAATCTAGACTTTGATGTATCTTCCTTATATTTTACTGAAATGGTTTGACACCTTCTTTGATAGGAATACTGTGTTGAATAATGCGGGTATCATATGTCTTCAGGTCTTTGTCAATCCAAGCGAATACATCCCGATACTTCTTAAGCAATTGCATGAAGGTGTGTTTCTCTACCTACGAATAACAAGTGCCTAGATTGATGAACTTGGGTTGTTCAAGGGTTCCTAGATTCACCAGAGCGTGCATCATAGTGGAGTTGTTCGTCTTTTGATTCATGGGTGTTCTGAACTTAGTCTGCAGTTATGAAATTAGATTTTATCTTGATTTCCTCATCCTGATAGTCATGAAGACTGTGTTCATTCACTTCATCATTTGTTATTGAATCTTTGAATATGTTCGCACTAGTGAGGAAATCTATAATATGAGAATCATCATTGAATGCTCTTAGTTTGTGACGTTGTTCAAATTGGAAGGCCTGAAAAGGATTTCAATAGTAAAACCGTGAATGAGGGGCATGAACCTAGATGTTGTGTCCATTAAAGTATCTACAACAAAATTTTGAGAACAAGGTATAGCGATAATATTAAATGCATCGAAAGAATTAATCAAGTTCCATACCTCGTGTTGTTAACCTTTTAAATGGGGAGACAAACAGTGAATAATGTTTCTTACCTGTTTGAAAATTATTTATGAATCACCAAAAACTCAAAGGATTTTTACCTTAAGGTCGATGGCCTTCTTTAGGCCTTGGACCAAAGCTTCATATTTAGAAGTGTTATTAACACATTTTAACTATAAATGACAAGATATAAGAGTCTTACACATATCATGATCTATGAGGATACGTCCTTCCCCATCTCCTTCTTGCGACCTAAAGCCATCGAAAAACAAAGTCCAAATGTTAGTATCTAAGATAGAGTTAGTGAAACAAAAACAACCTACTTATACTATATTAAAATCCTTAGCTTCATCCCAAGTATAGTGAAGTAGTTTGGATTGTTTGTCTATTTGAATCGTAGATGGTTGTGCTTCATAACAACTGTTGTTAGCCTCTAAAAAGTAATTTCCTAAAGTGGTATGAGCAAAACTAATGAACTCATTCTTACCTTCAATTTTTGTTACCATATGTTTCATGTGTGCTTTGTTGTTCACCCCAATATGGTTTGGCTTACCCTTGTATGGAAGCCACAAGTGGGTCCAATCTGTGGAGAAATAGCCTTGTAGTTTTGCAGACCAGTCCCTACTCAAAAATAACCTATAGCCCTCCAAAATATTAACAATAATATCATTGGCCTAATGGACTCTAGTATCTAAAGCTAGCCTAATCATCACATCTTTGAGTTCGCCTCTTACCTTAACATTTGACCTTTCTAACTATATGATCCTTTTAGTACTCTTTTTTGGGACAACGTTTATTTTTTGGCACACTGAATAAGGCATGATATTAGATGAAGCACCAAAATCCGCTAAACAGTTCTGCACATTGAAATTAAATATCTCAAATGTGAGTAAAAAGGGTGGAACCTAGGACCTAGAATGTGATCCTATACTAGCTACATTTATAGCAGATTTAATTTTAGCTTCGCTTTCTAACTTCATTTTAGCGCAACAACAATCTTATTCTGAGATTCATTGGGATTGAATGTGTCGAGAATGAGATCACGTTGTTGGGGAAGCACACAAATATCATACAAGGAGATGTTAGCTTTGGTCTTCTTCATATCTTCTATAACGTTGGATTCCAAGCACAAGTTTCATATTTGCTTGGTGTTTTACTTGCTTGTAAGGTGCTAGGTTTATTGTTGACAAGTGAAGCGTTGGGTTTATTGTGGTCGTTGTTGGGGTGCTTGGTTTACTGT
This sequence comes from Picea engelmannii, assembly GCA_009831015.1. Lineage (NCBI taxonomy): Eukaryota > Viridiplantae > Streptophyta > Pinopsida > Pinales > Pinaceae > Picea > Picea engelmannii. The sequence continues at coordinate 219,441 of ML776624.1, read as the reverse complement.
TGTTGGTTGGTGTCGATGTGCTTGGTTTTTGAGTAGGAGTGGAGGAAATATTTTCCTGGGAGCAATGACGGTTTGCGAGGGGAGAGGAGTGTTGGGTATTGCCTCTTTGTTGTGAAAGTTGAAATATTTAGGTGTAGCTTTGGTGACTTGTGTATCCCCCATGGAAACCTCTTCAATATATTCCTCATCTAAATCTATACACCAGTCCCATAGAAACATGGGTAATCCCTTAGTGGTATCTTTAGTGGATTCTTCCTTTTTAGATTCTTTGGTCTAGTCACCGCCGCTTTATTTTTTTATCTAACAATTGATTGATGACTAAAGTCATGGAATTGATCCATTAAGGACACGTTTTCTTAGAATGGTTCTATTGGTGATACAAACAAAAATTTTCCATGCCAAAATCATCTAGATTTAATGTAAGACTTGGGGTTTTTGGAGGCTTGGGTGGGTTATCATTCTTCTTAAAGAATGGACGAAAAGGTTTCAGTTTTGAAGATCCTTCACCAGACTTTTTCTTGAGGTCAACTACTTTGTTTGAAAGATTCTTTACCAACTTAACCATACTATCTAGATCCTTGAGATATTTCTCAGAAAGTTTGGTCAAGAGTAAGGGTTTCTTCCCAACTACTTTGGTCTATTCGAATGCAGGGTGGTTGCCTAAAGAAAGTACTTATTTTTCGATCTATTTGGATTCCTCAAAAATCTAGGCTAAAGTATCCTTGCCATCTCATTTAACAAACATGCATATAGAGGGAAGTAGTGTTGAATGTAGTATTATGTAGCCAAGGGTTATAAAGGAGCAATTTCAGTAGTGAACTTGTTGAGGATAGTAGTGAAGGGTTGATTAAATTCCTTTACCTTCTCCTTCTTTTCCATCTTTAGGGCCACTAACTCCTTGAATAGGGTCGTGTGATTTTTCTCATCCCCAAACTTTTCGATGAAATATTTTTCAAAATCATTCCAACATGTTATGGATCTAGTCGGTAGGTTAAAATACCATGTGGAAGCTTTTTTCTTGAAGGTGTAGGGAAAAATCATGCAAACCACATCTTCGTAATGGATGTTAAGGAGTCGAGTGGCTAGAAAGAAATTCTTCACGTGAACCAGCTTTGTCCGAGTCGAACTTCGGGAGAATCCTTTTCGGGCATTTGGGTAGTTCATGCAAATGGTCAGGTAAGTTCAAATCTCTTGGGGACATCCATGATGGGATCATATTCTGGTTTTCACCCATTATCTTCCATATCATATACAGATTGTTCACCGTCAAATTTGTGCTCAGGACCGAGAGGAGTAGGACTAGGAGGTGTGGGAGGTATTTGGTCCAAGGGTATGGGTATTTCTTGCAGAGCAATTTCGATCAAATCCTCTACAGAGTCAACAATAATGTTGGTCTAGTTCTTAGGTCATCTTATGCGAGTAGCTCTCCTCCTAGGGAGTGTTGAAGTTGTTCGTAGTTGGCCAAGTAACTTGGTGTATGGGTGAGTAATGCATCGATTTTTAGCAAGCTCTCCGTTAGGGATGGGATACCAAGCTTCGGGTTGGTTTTTAGGGCTCACAATAGGACTTTCAAATATGGGGTTTGAATCTTAAAGGTAATTTCTTGTTCGGAAGAGATATGCATGAAGCTTTGTCGGGCAAGAATATTATCAGAGGATTGGTTGTGCGTTTGTCATGGATTATGCTAGCCATGCAAATCATGCCCTCCTTCTAGCGCCAATTCTGTTGAGGTGGCATAATCATTTTTCAATATTAAGGGGCACTCCCTGATGCACTGTCCCAATTAGACTATGCACCATTTGGTTTAGGAGACCCATCGAGATTCTAGCTTGTCTGCCATCATTAGGTTTTACGGGTGATTGGATGGTTATGAATGCAATACAAATGCAAATGAAAACTAACTAAGTGCGGAAATAAATGTAATCTACCCTATCCTATCTAGGAGCAACTATGGTAATGAAATGAGAAGCTATAAATGAAACTAATTCTTGCACATAAATTCCTCCACGTAGTTGTTAGGAAACAATAATGTTAGGTAACACATTGTTGACAGGTGAAAATGAACGCTCGCCAACTGGGAGAGTGGATCCGGTTTGGGGTTGTCTAAATAACCCAAGCCATTTGGGATAACCCACCCTGAAGGGTTTAGCGGCTCCGTTAGCCGATCTAAGTCCTAAGGAAAAAAAAAGAAAACTACTCTAAATTAACTAATCTAAATAAAAATAACAATTAAAACAAACTAATAAACAAATCTAAACTATTATATATACAATCTACTATCTAATATTATAATAACTCTACGAAATTTAAATATCTAACTACTAACAGAATTAAATCTTAATCACAAATGTACAATATTTACAAATTACAGATTTAAATGAAAACCTGCAAAACTCATTGTAATCTGTCCTAAGACAACGAAACTATTGTTTTTTGATTTTTATAATTTTATGAAAAAGAAATAAACTAATAACTATCTAAACTAAGCAACTAAAATAATAACTCTAACTACAAATCTAAACTATGCATATATCTATCTAAACCAATTAAATTATACTAATAAGCTAACCTATAATAACGCTTTCCAATTTGTCCTGTGTAAAGAATCCAGTTCAGCTGTTCGATGGGAGGAAACCCGCATCAATCCTCTGCCAGCCTCTAGTAAACAGTAAGAAGCAATGCTCTTTTGAATATCGATAACAGAACAAACAAGACATAAAAGTTACAACAATCTTATAATTTACAAATCATAACATTTAGATAAATTTGCGTGCAAGGATTTGTACAAAATGATCCAATTAACGAAGAAGAGAAATATGTGATTCATTAACTGAAACAAAGTAATTACTATATTTTTAAATAATAAAAGAGATCAGATATGGATAACACATTAATCAAGTCACATCAACCTGCAATAGATTACGATAGCTAAAGTAGTCTATAATCGACTACAAAATGATATGAATAAAACTTGAAACAAAAGTTTGATATATTGAAAGCGAAAGCTGTTACAAGACATCAACTTTCATCTCAGTTTGTATCATAAATCCATAGTCTGGTTCTCCCACAGTGAGGATGATGGGTTTATTACAAAAAATTGACAAGTATTTAAAGACCTCCACAGGGTAAAACATCCATGTGGGAATTATCAAAACTGTTTACAGAAAATCTGAAGATAATCTCCCAAGTTTCTAACTCTGGCTAACAACCTAAGACAAAACCAAATCCAAAATATCTCCTAAACTGTCAAATCATGCCCAATAGCTCATGGTAAATTTGTATGCACCTGAAAGAGGACAAAAATAGACAAGATTAGAGGATATCTTATTGATAAAATTGATAAAAATCTAATTTCTAAGACTAGCTACAGAATCTTGCGATTCTGTAGCTGGTCTAAATTTAACACAAAATCGTTTTAAAATCAATTCAAAACTCAAAGAATTAAATTCAAACTACTAAACAAATATCTAATTGCTATTTGAAAACAAAAGAATCATTCAAATCAAAGACTGTTATGCTAATTCGAGAGCAGACAAGATTATGATCAATCGAATGATTACAGAGACAGACGTACTCTGTTCAATCTGTTATCACAATTTCGCGTAAACAGAATCGTATTGGATAACTCAACAGCAATGAAATTGTTTTCATGGACCAATTGAAATCAACACCAACAGTTTATGTTGATTCAGTTATCAACAAGATCATTTTCAAATCCAAACGAAATCAACATGATCGTTTTCCAAATGAATAGGACTATATTAAACAAATACAAACGATCATGCTAATCGCAAATTAAATCAAAACTCGTATGTAAATTGATATCGTAATTGAATTAATCGGTTGATAACAGGGTATGTGGGATTTTTCAAACGTTTGTTATTGCCAATTGGAGGCAGACAAAATCGATTATCAGTCAACAAAATCATCCTTTGAATCAATTTCAAAACGAACTATTAGCCGAGTTTTTCATACTAATTCAACAGAGACAAAATATGTCGATCTGAGCTTGACAAAATCGTTTTTTGAAAATCAAAACCAACAAAGTAGCATCAAATCTATTTTCGATACCAATCCAACTCATACAAGCAATCGTGCTAACTCAAGACACGCAGCAATCATATCAAAACAAGAACGAATCGAAACGGTTTGGATTTGACACAATCGTTAAAAATTAACACAGCTCCCGATTATAGCATGTAGATCTTTTGCATAGGTCAAAGATAATCAAAATCCAAACGAGAATAATGATTCAATGCAAAACAGAGTCGTTTTGATAAATCGAAATCAACAGAGTCGTTTTGAGTTTATTAGATTACATCGTATTTATCAACCCAGTCACTAATAATGACGCACAACACATATAAAGGATCATACCAATTCAAGCCCATGAAATCGTTCCAAAATCAAACCATAAGAACTAAATCAGAGCCGATAGAATCCAACCACAACGAAATCATACCAAATCAAAACATAGCCGTGCTCTGATTTTAGCACAAAAATCTCTTATACATGTCAGATGCAATCAAAATCAAAATGAAAACAAACCCCATTGATCACATTAATCCAAAACAACATAATTTTTCTAAGGCGAACCATACCAAGTCAAAACCAATCAATCGCTTCTACTAAACTGGGCATGACAAAATCTCATAACTAAATCATAACTACATTTGATTTTAGCAGAAAGAATCTACTGTAAGGATCCACAACATAACCGTTTTTGATAATCAAACTATGACAGGATCATTTCGAATAATGAACAGAGCTAATCGAAACCCAAAACCGAATTCATTATATTAATCCAAGCAATTCATAAAACAAAATTGATATTGAAATTCATACCTGAATAATTAGAAAACAACTTGGTCATGATAATTTGGAATTGACGAAGGCTGTTGCCGATTCGACATTCCTAAAGATGATCGAACCAGTGGTTTTCAGTTTCTTTTCATTAGCTTGAAGCCTGTCCCTTTCTCTTGACAACACTGTAACTTGGTTCTCTAAAGATTTGATCTTCGATTGTAATAGGGGAACGTTGACATAGTAGCGCTCAAGCCACACATTACATTGGATACATGATGCCTGTTCGGGCTTCGAAATAATAGTCGAGGGTTTGTTCAAATCACCGAGGGTTTCATTATGAAGCTTGATTCCTGGGTAGTTAGGATTGTTCTTTAGGCATGGGGGCAAATTAGAAACATAGTCATAGGGTGGCTCGAAGCATAGGCCTTGGGAATAGGGGTACTCTTCAGCTAAGAAACGCTCGATATCGGAGTCTGAGTCCTCGCTCAGAACTATGGGCTTTTGGTCGACGTTTGGCTTAGGTTTATTCTGGTCAAGTCTCGATATCAATCAAGCATTCTTTTTACCTTTTCTATCGACAGTAGGATTACCCTTGACCTTCTTACTCACAGGCTTGTTTACAACCTCAGCCTTGTCTGTTATGATGTCGGGTAGGTCGATGTCAGGACAGACCGAGGGTTTGGGAGAGGGTAGAAGGACATGGAATGGCACGGGTGGCCCAACCATAGTCTCACTAACCACAACTTTATCGATTTGGACAAACTCTAGACCAACAAAACCATTTCGAGGGAGAAAGGCTTGCCAATTATCGCCATGAAGGTTTAGATGGTGGACGACAATGAGTCTAATCAAGCCATGGTGAAACAAGCTGCTATCAACCTTCTCGCGTTTGAACCTCTTAGCCATCTTATAAAGACTACGCAAGAAGTAATGCGGCATGTTCAAAGGATAACCCATGAAATTCATCAACAACCGGAGGTGATAGAGAAAAACCAAGCCATACCGACCTTCACAGGTCACAAATTGTTTCATAATCACTAAAAGATCATGCCACCTAGGTTTAAGGGTGGAAATAGGCATACCTTTGTCACAGGATGTAACCTTTAATGATACGAATAGCAAAGGCCACTATACTTCATCAACTTTGGAGTTCTTAAACCATCGCTGGCCCTTGACTGCTAATCCTGTAGCAGAGCTTATGAATTCTTCATTGAGTTCAAGTTGAATGTCACCTACTTTAGCCTTACACCCATCAAAGGTAAGGGCGAATTGTTGTGCAACAGTGAGGTTGAAGCCCTCGAACCTCTGTATAAACGCGAGCCAACCACTGTCTTCTAAATATTTACGGGCATCATCGAACAGTAACAGAGCTTGACTACCGTTCGGCTCTATTCGTACCACCGGTGCCATAGACAGGAGCACACGGTGAGCGAGGTGAACGAGCCAGGGTTTGAATCACAACATACGCAAGGGAAGAACACTCACAGGCTTCCCCGAAACTAGCAAAGGTGAAACAAGGATAGGGGGAAGACATTAATGACACATCGTGCGAAGGTGGTGGAGCTATTTTGGCCCATGCACAACAGTCATATCCACAGTACAACCACCGACGCTTATAACTATTCAAATTACTAAGCATATGTGTTAAAAACTATGCCATTCAATCAACCAATGGATATATGCTAAATGGATTAAACATTCGCGCGATCAAATTTTTACCATAGTTTTAAAACCAAACAAATGAATCGAAACCAATACCAAGGGTTTGATTATGTGACATGTGTTGTATGGAACGATTTATGCCAAGAGTTTAAGCATAACACCAATGTGTTTTCATGAAACCAGTGATCAAGTGAATCGATCAAAGAACACATAAATCCAATCGTCAATGCATCACAAACTCAATCACTCATAAAACGAAATTATATAATCAATCAACGAATGCCAAATGAGTACAGATCAAGGGGTCTTGCCAACTGCATAACGATAAGTAAATTGGAAACGCAATGGGCATATCAACAAGAAAGATCGCAACAATTCAGTGACGATTTTAATGTGACTTTGGAAACCAAGTTTTCATGCTTGCAGTCGTGAAAACAAGAACAAAGGTAAGTGTGCACATAGCGCAAAAATAATAGTGTCATTTTATCCAAGGATTGCGACGAAAATCAAGGTTTGCAAAACACTGGTGTGGGCAGCTTACAAGAACAATAGAAAAAATGTGAATTGGCTGCCAACACACATGCATGCAGATAACATAACCAGATTAGTTAGAGTCATGAAATTACATGCATAATCAACTCATCATCTCAAGGCAAAGAAGACATGAAAGAATAAACAAAGTTGTAATAAATATTTCGATTTGTATAAGAACAGTCTATAAGCAAAAGGACATTCTTATAGCACATGTAAACAACACATAGTTTGTGGAAACTTATTTTACAACAACTACCATCTACAAGAGTTCTTCTCTCCAACAAAATGGTCTTGAGGGCTTCTCAATATTAATCCTCAAAATAGTTGGTGAATATACAATGCTTGAAGTGTCCCTTCAAAATGGGCCTCTTCCTTTACTTATAGTAGTTTAAGTAACTATTGAATGTGTCTTCTTAAATTCTACAAGAAGCAGTTAAAAAATATTCAACTTATCCTTATCAATTGATGTTGACAGTGTCATAATAAGGATGAAGTTGATGGCAGTTGGCAAAAGACAAAATAGAAGACAATTGTGAGCAAATTCAAATTTGTTATTTTGTCTTATTCATGTGTCCTTGTCTCTCACATAGGCTGCCCAAAATTGGTATTGTCCTTTGAGGGATATGACTATGCGATACAAGATTTCCTTGAGGGTGGCTTTGTGGGAGGCTGAGTTGTTGGTAAGATTCTTCATACCCCTCATCAGAGTGGCCATGAATGCTTGGATTATAGTCTGAACCTTGGTCGGTTGGACAAGGTGTTCCTCCATTAATTATATTGTCAACTTCGTAGTTGCTTGAGCTCTCTCCCATATCTTATTCATATTTTGTTGAATTTTTTCAAAGATATGCTCCGCTGTAATGATTTTCATGAGCTCTTCGATGGGAGGAAGGTGTCGCTTATGTGTCAAGACGTGTGTGACTTTATGGAGTTGTGCACAGATTCTAAGCAAGATTTTTGTTTCATTTTTCTGCTCTCTCCTCGGCTTGTTGGCATCGATCAAGGGAAGTGTAGACGATCCTCCTTTCTCCTTATAGGGAACAAGGCAACTTGGCTAGAGCATCTGGGTTCTTGGCATTCCACCGTTTCATATCATTTAATCCTTCTTGGATGGTGGCGAATTGGACATTCTTGGCTTGCACACGACTACGTTGATCCATTATGTTGGTTGCCAACTGTTGGAAAAAATGAAGATGGGCATACATATTCGTAACCATCTCCTCAAGATTTGTCCTTACCTTTTTGATAGATGACTTGAATTCCTTGAGACCTCCTTCATCTTTCTTTGTGTGCCTGAGTTGTTCTTCCAATTCTCTAATCCTTGCATCATTTTCTTCATTTTGATGGAACAAATTCTTGAGATTTTGTTTCGTGGATACAGTGAAGGAAGTGTCGATGAATGCTATGGACAACAGGTCTTTACTAATGTCCTCTGTTACCATAGTTTCTGTAACAACTGACAATGGATTGCCTCTAGTCACTGGGACCTTCCTAGTCTATTGTTGCACAATTCTGCCGGTGACTTTGTTGAATCTAAATTTTTTCAAGTTTGCCACCTTACTGGGCTTGTAAGGAGTGTGAAGCCCCAACTCCATCTTGCCTATTTGAAGGATAACACTAAGTGAGGGGAACTTCTATCGATGTCTCTGGGATGTCGGTGTCCATAGGAGAAATTTCATTGTTTAGCGCTTCTTCATCCTTTTTCATTGCTCTTCTTCAACTACCTTAGTTGTAGCTTCATCTTTTACCCTTTTCTATGTTGCTTCTATTTCTGCGGTTGCCTTCTTAGTTGTTTCTCTTGATTCTACCTCAGCTACTACTACCTTCTTAGCAACTACTTTCGCCTCTGATTCTACTACTGTCACTACTACATCAACTTCAAATTTTTCCTTGGCTTCTGTTGTCTTTTGTTTCTTCTCAACAACATCCACTTTCTGTTTCTGGACTTTCTCTTTCTTTCTTCTTTTCTTGTCTATCATTGGCTCCTCTTCCTTTACTTATCCAGAATTCATAGTTGTTGTCGTGGCTGTCACTTTCGCTACTACCTCTTCTTCATCTCTTTTATATGCCTCTTCATGGGATTTCTCTTCATCAAAGATCCTGCCCAAAGGTTTACTTTGTCTCTTGGCGATAACTTATTTATATGTTTGGGCACCGTAATGAACTTATTCTTCCCAAGTAGTTGGAGTATATTCCTAGTTGTGTTTGTACTTGTTGCAGTGTTCTTTGAGCACTTCTTTCGGGTCATGCCTTCAGAACCTTTCTTCCTTGAAGTGAAATGATAACAACTTATCTACTTTAGCTTGAGCTTGTTTAATTCTTCCGACTGAGTATGATCCGACCCATAACGGTAGAGCGAGCTAGATGGATTTCTTATCTCTATATAATGAAGCCCCGACTCCATGGATCATAATATGATACACAATATCCTATAACACCAATCTGTCAGGGTTGAATCTGGGGAGTAAATGAGGAGCTTTGATAACTCTGTATACCCTTATGTATGTCCTGTGCTCCATGACATACCAATCTCCAATTTTATGGACTATTTCTAAAGCTTTGTCAGTCATGCATGGAGTAGGAGAGTTGAAAATAAACTTGTACAGTGATGCCAGAAAGTAATCATAGATCCTGTGATACTTAGTACTATTTTTGTGCTCCTAGAGAACTTTGTAGTATATGTGTATGGGAGGGTCAGTTGGTTGCTAGGCCCAACCCATCTTGAGATATTGATGACACATACACATCATGTCCAACATGTAGGAGGACATGTGGAAGCTAGGAAACTCTCCGGGGGAAGTCTCCTTTACTATTCTTATGGAGTCTTTGATAGATGATGATAGAATATCAACCTAGTTGAAGGATGACCCCTAATCAACGCATTAATATATGACGGGCATCAAGGATAATGCAAATTTTTATGCATCTTGTTCTCCATATAACCTGCATAGCATCGCCCTATTATACTGGTACGACGTCCTTAACGAACTGGTGCGATATTCGCTTGAGGGTATGAGTTTGAACGTCTTCTCGAGCTTGTACCATATTTTAAATAAATATTTTTCCTTGTGTGGGAATTTTCTGATTAGCTCTTTGTCCAACGAAAAACTTCCTCCTTCTAAATGATAGTACCAAGCTATATCAGATGCCCAAAATGATGCTATGGGTTGCCCGTGAGCATTAAGAATATATTTGTTGTCTAGGTCTACATGTCATGATCCAGGAGATCGTGTCCACAAAAGGGAAGGCCGTTGTGTGAGATGCCACCTTGTGTAACCCCAATCTCTTGATGTTCTTGAAGACTTTGAGTTCGTGTTCATCTTCTACTTCCACGGGGAAAGTTTGTTTCTTGAACATTTGAAAGACTTAACCCAATTTAACCGAACTCCCTTTCTCTATGACTCCCATGGTATCATTGTAGATAGCCCCTGGGGTGTATGGCTCTTCTTCTTGCTGGCTTCCACTTGCGGAGGCCTCTGTCATGGGAGATTTACTTGCAGATTTCTTGCGGGGTGAGATGTTTGAATCTGTGATAGGCATGCAAATCGTTAATATATCAAGCTGAAAATAAAAAGATGACATGCAAGTGATCACAAACCATTAGTTCCTATAATCATGTAAATTATTGATCTATCTAGCAGCATCAAGAGGTTTGTATCAGTGTCTGAGGAATTACTTTATTTGTTTTGACGCTTGATCGAAGCCATGTGGATATGGATTTTAAATTTGGGTTTACGCCCAGCTCGAACCTGCATATGCCTGAAAAACTGAATTAAAAAGTAAGTGCTCGGGGCCGGCTAGGTCTAAGAAAGATCCATTTTGGATTCATAGAAAAGGTAAGTGTCGATGAGTTAGAGTGCAACGCCATGGACAGAGAATCAGGCATGTTTATTGGGAAGGTGTTGATGCCTGACACAACGAATTTGTAGCGGGAAATTCCCAGAGAATGACGTAGACCCCGACCTGAATGTATATGAGAATATACAGAAGAGCGACATCCATGTCGTCACCACTCGACTTGCAATCCTACCTTACAATGAAGTGTCGAGGTGGGCATACGAGAATCTGAATACACAGGAACATGTTATCACCAATAGAAAGGGGATTGGCATTTCCCCTCTAAATCCACCTAGTTTGCAAAAGATTTATTAGTTACCAAAGCCATTAGTATTCCTGAACAAGGAATTCATGGAGAAATTCACTGTGGAAAAGCCGAAGCCACTAGACCTCATTCAGGATTGGTGGGACTAATGTGTTCTACACGAGCTTTCCACAGTGATGGTCACATCACATTATTCACGTGATTCTCAACTCGAGCTCTAGTATGGATCCCAACAACTACAATCTTCAAATAATTATGATTTAATTGACTAAATGCTTCATCATTGTGATCAAACCCAGAACACAAGATTGTGGTATGTTGTGCCCTAAGAATTTACATAGTCATTTGGTAATAAAACTATTGATCAATGAAGGCCAATCATATTAATCTAGACTCATAAATTGTTTGGTTAAGGGTAACACATAACTATATATAACCAAAAATTTCTTATTTTCTCTAGTTACTTGCTCGAAATAAAACCCTCACTTGGGATCGCTTAATTATCATAGGTTTCGATGGCCCTTCCATATGTTATATTTGCAAACAACATGATGAAACTGTTGAACATCTCTTCAACAACTGTGAAGTGGTTTGAAACCTCTAGGACAAAGGAGTCATAATCTTTCGACCCTTTGATAGAGATAGAGACAGTATCTGTCAAACCTTGGAGAATTGGAGACAACCCCCCTTCAACAATCCCATTCTCAATAAATCTTGGCGCATATACTTTGGGAACCTCATATGGAAAGTCCTAAAGTAACACAATTGTTGGATCTTCAAACAACAATATCGAGGACATGGATAACAATTGGCTCACAATTCAAGCCTTGATTCGGGAATCCATCAACTCCTCTCCTTGGACAACAGATGTAGGTACCCTACAAGGTAAAGAGAAACTCATTTTTCAAAACTGGAAATTCAAACCTGACCCTATGCCATCTTTCAAGGAAATCTAAAAAGTTAATTCTTCAATAGATCAGTGGTAAAGACCCCCTAATGGATTTGTCAAACTAAACTTTGACAGTGCTTCCAGGGGAAATCCTGGACCGACAGGAGTTGGAGGTGTGTTTAGAGATGACATCGGGGCCATACTCTCTGTGTTTTTCATTCATGTATGCAGAATCACCAATAATTTCACTGAGCTAGATGGTCTAATCAGGGAACTATCTCTAGTTAAGGTTCTTGACCTTCAAAGTATAATAGTGGAAGAAGATTCAACCATCATCATTTAGGACCTCACTAGGCTCTTCTACAAGTCTAACCTAGACAAGTTGTCCCAGAGTTAACATTTATTCTCATGGTTCACGCAAGTTTCAACTCTCATATGGAAATTTTCTATCATCACCCCTTCTCATGGTCATAGGAAGGCCAATGGCCTTGCAGATAAACTTGCAAACAAAGGAGTTGACTCAGTAGACCAGGATCTTATGATGCTCTAGGAATCTCTAGAGAATGAACAACTCCATTCATATTTCCTTAGGCTCATTGAGCTCGAACACAACCCCCTGGATTGGGTGATAATTGGAGACCTGAATGCCTCTACCATGTGGATGGTGGAGGCCTAAAGCACAACCCCCATGCTTTCATTCCTCTATTTGGGTGGGTATGAGGTGGTACATGTGAGTTTATTTCACGACGTGTGGCTTTCAGTCATGACTTTGTGGTTCCTTTGTGTGGGATGGATTGCACCTTCTTGAGGATACTTATGCTCATAAAATAGCCTCAAATTGTTGTAACCCCTAGCGCTCGAGGCTTCAGACCCTCCAAAGGTGGAATTAGCTTGGGTGAGTCTCTTCTAACAAAATTTATCTTGGTTATTTTCTTGGTTGCGCTCCTCTATGTCTACCCTCTAGTTTTTTTTTAGATATGTTTCCCCTTTTTTTTTATCATCCTAGAAACACTCTCTAGTGGCTTCTCAGTTTGAAATTGCATCTATGGGGCCATTCTAGACTCCTTTGGTAAGTGAGGTTATTCAATCAAATCAAGTCCTTCCTCAACCTCTCTAGAAAACTAACTTGGTCCCTGCAAATCTTGTGGTGGATTGTTAATTGTGGTTCCTCATCTAGATGAGCATTTCATTAAGTCTGATCCCCCTCTTAGCCAGTCTCCTCACTCTTAGACCTTATCTCTTTAGCCCTGGCTCTAAGACCCTATCCCATTCAATCACTTGCTTATCCACTCTCTTGAATAATAGTCTCTCGGTGTAACACACACGACCATTAAGTGGCTTTCCTAGGGATGGGCCTTCAAAATTTTGTTCTTCTTAAGTGATCAAATCCTTCATTCAGGGTCTCTACCACACTCTGCTCGTCCATATTTTTCCAACCACAGTCTCCATGCTCAAAATCGAACCCAGAACCAATGGATATATCTCTCCAAAGTTCTTTGGGAATTTATTGGTTGAGGGCCACGTGGCACCCACATGGATTCACCTCACACGTGTTATTTCCAAGTTCCTTCCTCCACGGTGGAAGACCTTCCACAGTCCGATCCCATGACTGGACTTACTCTCTTTATCCTATATCAATTGTGGAGGAATTCGACGCTTCACGCCTCTTTATTATCTATGCACGAGACCGCCTGGAGTTCCGAATCTTCAAAGTCCCGTAATCTCACCACGTGGCTCCGGCCTTCAGGTCGTTCGGTCTCTCTTCCATACTACATCCCAGATCCTCAAGAGTCCCAAAGTCCCGAACTCCCAGTCACTTCACCAACCACGTTGGCTAGGTGGACACATATCAAGAACTGACACGTAGGAGGGGTCAAGGTGGCATGTGTTACGTTCCAATGGGCCTATAGGGCATGTGATGCACACAAAACCGAGTGACATGTGGCACCTCAAGATGGGGTCCATGTCACCCTAAGGGGCGTCACTGCACCACATCACCCCTAGAATGATAGGATTCTAACATTCCTTAGATCTCACGGTCGAGATCCGACCACATATATTTATAGATCTACGGTTTCGGTTACCTCGGGGATTCAACATTCAGGGGTGTTGTGATGCAAACTCATATCATCTCCCGAAGTGCCCAATATCCGAATCAAAGGGGATAACACCACGTGTCCCCAGTGTATCGACGGCTAGGAAAGAAACTGAAGGGTCCCTCGATCTACGGTTATGGGTTCTTCGTAGCTTCGACCTTTAGGGTTTTGGATCCTGATCTAGTTGGTCAGGAAGGTTCACCTAACCACATGGGGAATTGCCTAACGCTAGTCAACCTTACGAAAAACTGAGTCTTTGGGTTACCTTCAGCTAGTAAAAGGTTAGAGGGGTCGGTCATACTCCGAAGTCTCAGACTTCCGAAGCTTCGAAGCCAAGAAGACATAGCTTCCTTAGTCTTAGCCTAAGGTTCCTGGGTATTGGTCATATGGGTCCTCTCAAACGGATCTCGTCTGCTCGTCTTCCAAATGAAGAGACCACCCCTTTTCAAGGCTTCGACTTCGCTATCCTTCCTGATATTTACCATGAAATGGTTAAGGACTTGGGTATGGAATCCCGGTCGCACAACAAGGAGTCTAAAAGAGGTATCCTCCTCAAATGGATAGGTTCAGATTGACATGATATCTCTATCTTGGCCGTCTTACAAGATTATGTCCTACGAAGCCTCAAGAGATAAACTTTGGGCATACATACTATCAGTCAAAAGGGTAAAATTCACAAGGAGATGAATGCAAACACATATTACGACCATTCCACACATAAACCATTTATAATACACATATATACATAAAATCATGCATTCCTCCATTATTTCAGTTCAATACATAAGGTAGGAAAATACTTATCAGAATCAGATAACGTGAAGCGACTGCTGAAAGGGGTGCTCGTTTCCACCCAACCATAGGCTCAGTCACTCCTAACGGGTTTACCACTAGCCACCCCCGAGCTAGACCACGATGCTTTGCGATAGAATTATTTCTTCCGACTCAGCAACAGTAGGGAAAAAAGTTACTCTCCTCCTCCTGCATGATCTTGGAAATTATTTACACAATACCAAGCAAGGAGGACTAACCTCATTTACCATCTTGTATCATAACCTGCTAGCCATTTCCTTGTGACCAGAACATGTTCATCCCTTAGTTCTTCCTTGAACCCGAGAGCTTAGCCTCTCATCTCTGCACTCTTCGTAGGTCTTCCTCTACTCACCACACCTTCCTTTCTTTCCTTTCTCAACAAGGTTGTGCGTGGCTCAAATTCCCAGTTAGTGGTCAGGTCTGAAAGCCTTACAGATGGGTGTTTTGCCCCATCCCCTCATTAACTCTTGAGGAGGTCTTCCCACCTACGAGCCTGAATGTAATTCAATTCTGGGTCAGAGGGTTGTTCTGGTCCTGAGCAATTAATATCCAGTAAGGTACTGGTTTGGTGGAGGTTAACACAACCATTCCTGGTCCCCTTCACCATCTCTTTCATAGCATTCATGGTCTCTCTTAGCACATCCCCCTTCCAGCAGTCATGCAACACTTATCCATTTTCTAGTAAATAACAGAATTTACATTCATTGACCTTTTATACAAAGGTCCATCAAATCAAACATTCACACATATTGAGTTTTCCATAGTCTCTTGGCCAATATAATTATATTTACAAACTGGGGGGAAAATGGTGTTACACTGGGGGTGTCTCTAGATTGCAACTTTCTCCAATCTCTCTAGATTTCCCACCATGAAATCCACCACCCTCACCTTGGGAGATTCCACCAATCACATAGGTACCCACATGTACTCCTCAACTGCCTCTGGTTCTTAGCTTATAGGCAAGCTTCCCTAGTGCACCACTCATGCTAAAAAATCCATCATCCATCCAATCACTTCCTTTGAGCTCCAATTTTTTGAGGAAATCAAGTGCGAGATAGAGGATATGGAGAAACTAAATAAATGGAAACAACAATAGATTTCTAAAGAACAGATAGAGGTTGAATTCAAGGAATGGATCTATGACCCCGGGTTCTCTCGAACTAGGGACACCAAAATTGATAGACATATAGAACTCTACTACTTGAATAAGTTTTTCATTGCTCAAATTGTAGAAGAGACCATTAACCTTCACTCTGCTCTCTGGGACAAAATTCACCACCTGGAGTAGAAATTTGATATTCTGTGCAAGAAGGTATTCAACCTAGAATTCTCTGAGATATCTCCAACAGTTCCCTCTAGATCTCCTATGCACCATGCTGACTCGAGCCACCTGCATGGACCCTGACCATCCAATCCTATTCTGGTGGATGTGTAACTAGAGAAATAATACATTGGACAAGCAACTCCATAACATCTAGATGATTTCTAAGCTTACTCTCCTTACCCCCTATACTACTGTTGTTCGGAATGGGAATCATCACTTCTCTCACCTTCTATTATTGTGTTATTAATTCAAAACATATGATAGAATAGTATATCAATCATGTCAATGTTTTCAGTTGTTTTAGTTAAACTATGTCACCATGAATGATATAACATATGCTTTTATATCCTACTACCCTTGCAGGCTTGGTTTCCTTAGTGACATGCCACGGGTCATGCTAATTGTACACTTTTTTGTACCATATTAATACTAAGGACCAACTAAATTACAAAAGAAGAAAAACTATTGATGAATGTTTTGTTAAGTAAAATAAAAGTACATCTTAGCCAAAGCATTATCAAATCATTTTATATTAAGGAGATCCCTAACTTCTTAAGGTTCTAGCCTACAATTCCCATATACAATGGCCATTGTCCTTGATATTGGGAATAACTACCAATGATGCATGTGCCAAATATTAGAGAGCTCCATTGTTGATACTCTGCTCTTCTATTTGAATTATGGTGCAATATGGGTTTTGGGACTTATATTGTGTGGGCACAATCCATTCGTTGGAAGTTTCATAGGTGTGTCGTTGATTGAGGCCCCAATAATCCTTGTGGAGGAACCTTCTACCTCCACAATAGGAAATTAGGCATATATATTGACAAAGATTGGAAGGAATTTATTGTGATCACATGTTGATCAACTTGAAGACCAAAGCTCTATGTGGTTGAGGATCTATTTCCTAGTATCCAAGTACAATCTACATGGACATTGGATTCAAAAAGTGAAAACAACAGAGACTAACAACTTCCTAAGTGATTCAAATGTGAAACAATATTGTGTTTCATGTTCCTAGGGGATTCATTAGGTAGTAAACATACAAGGAGATACAAACCATATTTGAGGAGAGAGAATAAGAGATTTTATGGAGGAGGATTTCACAATACTTATTATCATGCTAATTCCTTAAAAGTTTTCATAGCAATTCTTATTCCAAGAAAAGTTAGATACTTCACATATAACAATGCTTAATGTTTAGATGTTACCACACTGTAAGTAGGATTCTGCGATAATCACATATATAGTTATCATTGGATAATGATCTTACTATCAGTCAGTAACAAGACATATATGATTCACCATATCTTATTCTGCCATATTGAAACCAAGACATTATCAACAATTTTATTTCTTGGAGGAAGGAAATGCATAGGAGCATGTGATCGAGAAGTGCAATGGAAACCAACACTCTCTCTACTCACGGGAGGGATAAAAGATCCTCTTGTTGTCTTTAGAGAAAATTCAAGAGGAAATAAGAGGGCTAGGGAAGAACATTTATACTCACGTACAAACATTGTAAAAATCAATCAAACCCAATCTAAACCATACTGTAGAGGAAATGGAACTAAATAGAGGCAAGTGGGATCAAGTAATTGTCGGTCTGTAGAACAATAATCTCAAGCTAGAGCTCTCATTCAAAGTTTGAGAAATAAAATGTGGAGGATTTGAAAGGAAAGGCATTGACCTAAATACTAATACATGGAATGTTTGCAATCATTTCCAATGACTACCTATAAGTCTCAAGGTAAAAAACATAAGTTTGTTCCGGAAATACATGTTGGAATTTTTGTAAGTTTATGTAAGGTACTAGGTGTATTATAATGATGCATAAACATAAATATTGTAGTAAATACGAGTGGAACAATAAAATATAGATAATCACAACACCAAAAATGATACATTTATTGATAGGAAAACCAAGTTCACTTTCCTCTTTGAGGGGGAAACCTCCAACAAAGCATAGCTCTATTACAATAATTCTCAACACAAGACTTTATCATGCCTTCTACTCCTATTTATACTAATTCTACCTTCTAAAGAGAATTCTAGAGGAAGATATTTCTAGAAGCGGAAGCTTCTATTAAGTCTTATTACATTAGACTTGTTCACATTATTAAATGGGCCTTATTAACTAATGTCGACCTTTATTACGTGGAAAATTATTATTTTACCTACGTGAGGGGTTAGGGAGGTTATATCCCTAGCATGCCCTCCTCCTTGAAGAATAGCCTTGTCCTCAAGGTTGGAGATGAAGAAATTGTTGTAGAATGGTAGCTATCTCCTAGGTGGCATCTTCCAAAGTTGTATACTTCCACTAAACTAACACTTCCTTGATGGTTTGATGATAGAGACGACGCTCGCGCTGGTCCAAGACTACTTGGGGATGCAACCAAATGGAACCTTCTTCATCCAACTCAGCGAGACTGGTTTGAGTCTGGCACTTAGTTCCAATCACTTTCTTTAAGCATGAGACATGAAAAACATGATGCAACTTAGAATGAATGGGCATAGCTAACTAGTAGGCCACAATCCCTACTCGCTTGAGAATTGTATAAGGACCATAAAATTTGGGGGTAAGTTTCTTAATCTTGAGAGGGGTGGTATGAGGGGCAGTATTGGTAGGTCGAGGGCAAGGAAGAAAAGAGGGTTTCTAGTTTTGGGAAAATACAACATGTTGTGCTTCTCTGGCGCGTTTAGTAGCTTCCAACCAAGTCTGGGGGCGAGCCATGAGGACATGGGCATGGATTTCATCCTTTAGACCACTGATAAAACATTCCCTAAAGAAGGCATCTGCCATGCCCTCCATTCCGAAATATAAGTGCTCAAATGTAGTTATAAAGTCTTCCATTGTGCCATATTATTTCAACTTGGTCAAACGACCTAAATGGTGGCTATTGGTGTCAAAGCGTTCATAAATATCTACAACAAATTGGGTCTGAGCAACATACCCCTAACATGCATTTTTACACCATTTCCAGCATTTCCAGCGTTTAGGGTCCAGATAGAGAACACCACAACGAAGTTTGGCCAAATCACCAGTAATGCCATGGAAAGGAAAATAATGCTCCATTTGGGTGACCCAACCAGTGGGATCAGAGCCATCAAGTTTGTTGACCCAACTTGAGGAAGACGGGTGTCACGATGGAAGGGGTTTGAATGAAATTCCATAGTACGAGAGGAGTCAACACCATCTACATGGGAGGGTTGTTCAGGGAAGGGGGGGCATGGGATCATTTCAACAACTAGTTGAGAGTGGCACCGATGGTGTCAATGTTTCCCTCAAATTTTTCAAGTCAACCGTTAACTTTGGAAAATTTGTTCCTAACTTGGTCCTCTAAGTGGTCAAATTTAGAAGACATTTTCTGGATGGTTTCCTTGTTTTATTTGATTTCGGCCTGCAATTCTTGGGTGCGAGTGGTGGCCATTTAGAAAGTTGGGGTGTTTGTGATGGGGAGTGGGTCCACTAAAAAAAGGTGGATAAGTGATATATACCACTATGATCAAGGTGACAAGGGGAAGCCAATGGGATAGGTGTCAAATACGGGTGTTGGGAAGGGTCGGTGGGACCACAGAAAAAGGCTTATAAGTGATAGGTACCACAACAATCAAGATGAAAAGGGGAATCCAATGGGATAGGGCCCAAATAAGGGTGTCGACGAGACCACTATACTTTTTTTTACTCCTGTAGATTTATACTCTGGCCTGAAAGATATTGTAGTGACGAATAAACCAAATTGTTAACAGGGAAAATTGTGTAGGAATTTCGCAACTAGAATGCATGAGGCAGGGTTGTGTGACAATATATCTCTTATGTTCCTTTCCAAAGGGTCAGGGTTTTTAGGGTTCCTATGGACATGGGCTTGTCATGTTCTATATCTCTATGATATACGTGCAGGGTCAAACAATAGTTCTCGACCCAACATCTCAGAGCACCAACTAAGGAGGCTTGACCATACCCTTAGTCATACTACCCGATTACCCAGGTACTAGAGAGTATCTTCCCAAGTGTTGTTGTCAGTGTCACTATAGTAGTTAGGCAATCAATTGGATGACCTAGGGATGGTTTCAAGAGACCTAGGGGACTCTCTATATACCTAACGGTACGTGGGAGTGATGCCCATGTACATATCTTATCTGACGCGGTACTACACGAAGGGGTACCAACATGGGTTACAGAGGTTTCCAACAAGGTGAAATGTTTGTTTCGATTAACCCCATGAAACCGTATGTATTCCTGCGTGTAGTCTTTCCTAGCCCCGGTTTTACCTGTTGAACAATATATCTCTATGCTTTAAAGACGCCAACAATACACATATCTACCATGAAAAAAACATTACCCACAATTTCTATAGAGGAAAGAGCTCTGATACCACTTGTAAGGTAATAGGTGTATTATAATGATGTAGAAACAAAAATATTGCAACAAATACCAGAGGAACAATAAAATATAGAGAATCAAAACACAAAAAATGATACCTTTATTGATAGAAAGCCAAGTTCACTTGCCTCTTTGACTGGGCAACCTCCAACAAAGCAGAGCTCTATTACAATAATTCTCAAGACAAGAGTTTCTCATGCCTTTTACTCCTATTTATACTAATTCTACCTTCTAAAGAACATTCTAGAGAAAGATCTTTCTAGAAGTGAAAGCTTCTATTAAGTCTTCTTACATTAGTCTTGTTCATATTATTAAATAGGCCTTATTAATTAATGTCGGCCTTTATTATCTGAAAAATATATTATTCTACCTACATGAGGGGTTAGGGAGGTCAGGTCCCTAAAAATTTGTAAACTAGTGCAAAAGGTTTAAATTGGGTACACCCCATCATTATAAATATAATGGATATCTATGTATTAAAGGCATATGAACCATTCCATGTCTTTGAAGAGAATATGTAAATTGTTCTAAAATTCTAACCCTCATTATTTAGTGCGCATGTCTTTGAAGAGAATATGTAAATTGTTCTAAAATTCTAACCCTCATTATTTAGTGCCTCTCTCGTTTCAACCACACCATTTTCTTGGTGTGTTAATTTTTGTGTCATCCAAGAAGAGAGGCTTAGCCCATAGTTTTGGATTATTTCTTACTTTTTCATGGACTATCATTTTATTAGATTTTGCATGGAATTGTTGATCCTCTGAGTCGAAGGCTTTGCCAAATTGTTTTTAAATTACTAGATTATAAACCTCTTATTCCAACCACTTCCTCTTGTTATCACCTCATATGGCATGAGGTTCCACCTGCGATTTTCATCATAATGAATTGGTTTGCAACATGCTTGTCAAAAGGATATTTGGTAATGATACATACACCTCACTTCACAAGTTATCTTGGAATCATGAGATATTTGATCACATAACTACATTCTTTAAAGGTTGTTTATTCCATAGCTCCATCACAAATGTGGCTTTTTAATATCATTGTGAGAGAAAAATTCTAAAAATAACAACCTTTGCATGCTAAAAATAAATCCAAGGATTCACTCTAAAACTAGATAATTTTGCACTTTTGAAGTTCTCGATGGGAAATATGTGATATGATAGGCCTTAAACTCTTCCTTGACTCACATATATGTATCTACTATTGATATTCTCAAAAGCCTCATATAGTTTCTACTTGTGCTCGAAGGTGTTACGATCCATCTTGCACAGAAGGACAGGAAGAAAGGTATTGGGTTTGCAATATTTTTTTTATAAAATATTTCTTAAAATTCAATATATGACAATGTACTAAAAGAAGCCTCTTTGAAAATGGTCCCATATCTCTCGTTTGAATGCCCAATGGTCATTTGAGCACCATTTCAACATGTTCCAACTCTTAAAATCTCATATAAAAAAGATTGTATAAAGGAGAATTGATTACATGTTTTTTTCTTTGTATGAATAGAGAATTTTGGCAAGATTTATAACACCATATTAGTGAGAAAAATATATAGGAAATGATCAACAATTTTAAGCATAGTATAATCATCTCCACGAAAGATAACCTTTCTTTAACCTTTCTTTGACCAAAATAATCCACCCAAGTAAAGACACTAAAGAAGAGGAGTATTCATCTGTAAATGTTTTAACATTCACTTGTAAAATACTTATATAGGTTGCAATCAAATCACATTCCAAAAGTATATGCTATATTTTTTCTTCACTTAGCCATAGTAAATTGGCTGTTTTCTAGAAATTTCATAGGGTTGTTCCAAGGAGCTATTAACAAAATATAAAGTAAGGTGTTCTTGCTTATTGTGAATGTAGACTTTACTTGTATCACCCAAGAGAAATGTCATTGTTCAAAATGATATTTAATACCTAATTCGGTTTGATGTTTGCCTAATCTCACCGTATATCATAAAAACCTACACTCCAGATTTGTCGTTTGATCAAGTATGCTCTGGAGGGGTGATTGTCCTATAGATCATTCAACCGTATATCATAAAAACCTACACTCCAGATTTGTCGTTTGATCAAGTATGCTCTGGAGGGGTGATTGTCCTATAGATCATTCAATTGATGGGTATTATCAACATCATATAGTATGTACCTATAATCAAGGGATTTGAAGTGGGTTGTAGATTTGCAAAGACTCTAGCTATCCACAATAATGGCAAGAAAATGAGACCCTAAACTCGTCATGTTTAAATACTATGTTGAAGATAATGATGTCTTTTTCCTATAGATAAATTCTAAGAAAATATCCATCGATCTACTTATTTCAACGGTTCACTCCACACATAGTTACCAATTTCACGAGAACTTTATAGAGTTCTAGTTTTTTGGGGGGTCATGGTTTTTACCCCGTTTTTAAAAATGGTGCTATCGGTAGCACCCCCCTCCCTTTTTAGGTGGTTGTTTGATATTTTAAAATTTTTGATACATAATGTTTTCACTTTTTTTTTAAATGCTTGTTTTTTCATCTATTTTCAAATTGTTCAATTTTTTTCTCAACCGTGTTTTTTCATCTATTTTCAAAATTTTCTATCTTTTTTTTGTTCAAAGGTGTTTTTAATTATGTTTCCATCATCCAATGTTAAAAATGTTGTACACCATTTGTTTTTGTTTTTTTAATTAAGATTTTTCATATAATTATGTGTCCTTAATTAATTTATGGTTCCATATTTTTTAAATATAGTAGAAAATATCATTTTTAACACACTTTTTAGATTTACTTCAATACATAGAAAATAATTGTAGTTAAATAATATTATTTTTAAATATTTAGTAAAATATATATATATATATTTTTGATAAATTAAAAACTTAAAAAAAACTAAGAAAACAAAAAAAATTGAAATTAAAAAAATAATAATAATAATTAAAAACAAATTTATATTTAAAAAAATCATTAAAAAAATGTAAAAAACTAAAGAGAAAAAAAAATCATAAAATTTAAAAAATAAAAAATAAAAAAAATAATAATAAAAAAATTATGACTAAAAAAACATATATAAAAAATAAAAAATAAAAACTTTAAAAAGGTTAAAATTACAAAACAAAAAATTAAATTTATATAAAAAACTTAATAAATTAAATTTAAATAACATAAAATTAAAAAAAAAAATCACATCTTTATATTATAGAGTTACATATAAATTTAAAAAACTTAGTAAATAAAATTTAAATAACATAAAATTTATATATATATATATATATATATATATATATATATATATATATATATATATATATATATATATATATTCAAATCTTTATATTAAATGGTTAAGAACGTGTGTTTCTTCTTAAGAGGTCACATGTTCAAATCCAGAGGGGTAGGGTATGTATACCTTTGTAGACTTTATCAGTCAAATTGCTGGACAAAGGGAGATCCCTTGCCCCACAAACAAGAGGGTCTTATACACCACAAACAAGAGAATCTTATACACCAATTTGATGTACTAACTTAACCGTAACCTTAAAAATAGATTATTATTATTATTATAAATAGTTACATATAAATTTAAAAATTTTAATAAATAAAATAAATAACATAAAATTAAAAAAAATTCTTTATATTATATAGTAATATATAATATGTAACTATAATATATAATATATATAGTTATATATAACATATATGCAACTATATTATATATAAAGTTTTTTTTTTTTTTAAATGAAAGTTAGTGTTTTAACTTTATTTTCGAAAAGTTTTTTAAAATAATTTTTTATTTTAGATTTTTTTTAAAAAAA
>ML776624.1:180318-194958 GCA_009831015.1 Picea engelmannii | reverse complement strand
TTTCATTTTTTTTTTTTTTAATTTGGATTTGAATATATATATTTTTTAATGTGTTTTTGTTTTCATTAAAAAAAAATTGTGAAGATTTTCTCCTTTCTCTTTATTTAGTTTTTAATGTAAATTAAAAAAAAAAAGTTAATAAATAAGTTTTCAAGTGACCATTTAGTATCCGATTTTGAAATTTTTTATTTGCTTGGGGATTTGTTGTCTACAATTTCAATTAGGTCGTAATTAGCTACAATTTTAATGTTTAGAAAAAACAGTTTGCTTTAGGTAGCGTCACGTTTTTATTTAGGTGTTGATTTTAAGGTTTTCTTAAGCAACTATTTTATGTTTTAAGACCATGCTTGAAAAAAGTTGTAATTTTGACTCAGTTATAAAAAGTGGTGCTACCGGTAGCATCACTTTTTGATTTGGGGGTTGGTTTAAAGTTTTTCTAAGCAACCATTTGATCATTTAAGCCAATGATTGAAAAAAGTTGTAATTTTGACCTGATTACAAAAAATTGTACTACCGGTAGCACCACTTTTTGATTTGGGGGTTGATTTTCATGTTTTTAGTGCAAAAATATGAGCTTTAAGGGCTAGAGTTCTCATTTTGAAGTCACAATTAAGTTGGTAACTTTGTTTCCATAGAAATGACACAATTATGGAAAATTGATTTATCTTTCAAATAATTGATTTATTGGCCTTTGTGCAACATCTAAGCATTTGGCTTCTTGGGCTCAAGTAGCATTGATAAAATTGCCCCAACAACAAAGAACATTTCTTTCTAGTAGCATATTTTAGGGTTTTGGAGTATAACCAAGGGTTGTATAAGGAACATCCTGCCCTAAATTATGACAAGTAGCATACATAATATTTTGGAATGAGTCAATCATTCAATGTTTGAAGAGTGGTCCACCTATTTCCTCTTTAATATTTGCTATTTGAGAAGAATACAATGAAGATTTAGGATCCTAGGCTTTTTGCTTGTTACTAGGATGCTTTGTTGATTTTCTTTTCCATCTAATTAAGTTCCATATTCCTAGGTATTATTGCTTTAGGTTATTTGAGCCTAATTGTTGTTAAACTTGTCATATACATTTTTGCAAAAGTTGTGCATTCTTAAACCAAAATTTTAACAGCTTTAGTTTACTATCATTAGTTGTAACTTGTAACAAATTACATTATTACAAAAGGTGATTGGAGATAAGTTCCTTATTGGCTATGTATTTATAAAGTTAAGGCGTATCAAATATTGCACTCTATCGAAAGCAAAGTTTTTAATTTCCCTTGCATTATTAGTTCACTAATGCACCCTCAATAATAAGTGAAATGAATGTGAACTCCTTAGTAATGCACCAATAAAAGTGTGTAACTACTCCTCTAAGTCACCCTCATGTTATTGCTAGGGTTGGTATGTAACTACTCCTCTAATGTGAACACATGTTGACAAGACTAACAATTACGTGAAGAGCCAAGAATATGATCCATCACATTGATTCTAAAATTCCTCCTCTTGATTAGTAATAACTAATAACTCCCCAGATATGGCAACCAAGTTGTTGATCTCAAAACATTTATTTGGCATGTTAAGGGACCTAAAATACTATAGTCTCTAGGCACTAAATCTCATGTTTACCCTCACGTTACACATTATCAAGCTGCAACCTCTAGGGCACTAAATTTCCTTCTTAAATCTACACACAAGGAGGTTGGAGTTGATTTTGTCTTTATATAGAGAGTTATGTTTGTGACTTCATCTCACATGCAGGACCTAGAATTAGACCACAACAACTTGAATATGTTGGATTCAATCACAACACCCATAGATACTATGTATTCAACAATTTGGATCAAGGTCTATATTCTAGGCAAGGTGCTAAATTTAAAGCTCATCTAAGTGCTAGTGTTTGTGTCCATGCTTGAAGCATTGAGCATATGGATGATTTCTAGGAATTGATGTCATGTTTTCATACCAACTCGAGATGTACTTTAGGCATGATTATCTTCAGGAAAAGGAGGATTACATGTTATTATGTGAACACGAGAACAAAAGTATATGAAACAATAAATTTAATCCTAATTGCAACATTTTTCTTGTGGCTCCATCTTTCAAGAAATAAGCACTACTTAAAGGTTCCCTTGGGTGATCATTGTCTTCTATCCCTGGGTGAAATTACCCTCCAAAGTATGTTATTGAGTTTGCTACTTTGGAGAGATAAGATTCATCTACATATATTGTTGATTGGATTTTACCTTTTTGTATAATGATGTGCAAAGAACCATACCCAATACTGTCTTTCTTTATTGATGTTCGATAGTGAAATAGACCAAAAAAATTACCCTCAACTAATGCTCCCATGCCACTAGATTTAAACTTGGAACATGCATGGACACTTCTCCACCATAAGAATGTTGTTATAATTGTTGTTTGATGATGAAATATGTTGTAGAATTTTCCAATCAAATTCTAATCTAGAATTATCTTTGCCATTAATGTACCTTTCTGATCTAGGTGGATATTGGTGGCCACCCACCTGTTCCAAATTCCAACTGGCCCATCTTGACAATTTTCATTTTAGCACGTTTCTATGTCATGTAGACATGTCTTTGTAATTGTGGGTTATGCAATTACAGGGCTGTCTTGAAGCCCTACATAGCATCCAGGTGGATATTGGTGGCCGCCCACCTATTCCAAAAGGCTTATTTTGGAAGTTTTCATGTTAGTACATCTTTTTGTACTTCCAGGGTCGTTTTGGGGCTCTAAATAGTGTTTCATGGGCTTGCCATAGTCAAACTGTAGACATATTCAAATTTTGATGACATAATCTGTAGTTCGCGAAAATATCTTTCCAATGGGTTATCATGTGCCTAAAACGAAGATCATATGCAAAATTTACAACCTTGGGAAGTTAATGTACTAACTTACCGCAACGGGACCCACATGAATTTTGGCGCTTCATCTCCTAGGGTTAGGTTTTTGGATGTCTAGGGTTTTGACATTCATGTTTATCATAAAAAGGCCTTCAGAGCCTCATTGTAACAATCTTATTGCAAATGAGCGTAGCCTTCACATCTCTTCTCAGAGATAGAGCTACCATCTTCTAGCGAGTCTTGCAATCTGTATTTTTACAGTCTCTGTACAATTCTTTCATTAATAGAAATCATGTATTCTTGTATTTCTTTGTTTCTGGCAATTTTTATGTGTATTTCATTGTAATATCTCTCCTTTCATTTCATTCCGAAAATAATCTGGATCAGTGGTATCAGAGTAGGTTGCTCTTGATCGTTTTTAAGTGCATGTCCCCTACGGGGTCCGAATATAGCAAGTTGGGTCTCGAGCTTGTCTCCCTTGAGGACAATCGATCTCGCATGCCCAAGAAACCCTCTATGGCGGCAGAAAATAAAAACGACGGAGAAAAAGATTCATTTAACCTATTGCTTGAGCAAGCTCTCATGCAATAGAGGGTCGAAATGATAGAGAATTTTTCCCACATCCTTCAACGTCTGCCGATAGAAACAGATGCATCTTCATCAAGCGACCAATTTGGAGGAACCTTTCCCTTCAAGGTACAAGTTAATTTTGATATTCCCGTATTTGAAGGTCAGATAGATACAGATTCCTTAGAAAAATGGTTGAATCTGCTAGAAGGTTATTTCTCTGTTCACAATTTTTCCGATAGGGAAAAGATCACCTTCGCACTCCTCAAGGCTCTCCCCCATGTCAAACATTGGTGGGAAACTTACTGGGAGCAAATTTCCATAGAGGAATCTGGAATATATGGTGTCGATCCCACTTGGGAATTTTTTGTGGATGCGGTCAAGGAACAATACTACCTTTTTGATAACTATGAAGATCGATACATGAGATGGACCACACTGTGGCAAGATAAGAGCCAAACAGTGTTGGAGTTCACAAATACTTTCCATACCTTGCGCACCAAGTTGGGTATCAAATATTCTAAGCGACATCTGGTTATGAAATACCGTGGGGCTCTGCATAGGTACATCCAAACCAAAATGGATTTCCTAAACATCTCATCATTGGGAGTTGTCTATCGATATGTTGTCAAAATCGAGCAGAAATTTAGGCACCAGAACAAATGGGAGTTCAGGTCTGCAAATCCGCAACAACCAAAGCATGATAAAGATGGCCCTAACCAACAAACTTCTAACAACTAGTCCAAGACACATGAAAATAAGGGTAAAGGAAAGACGAAGAATGACACTGGGAAGTGGTGTGACTTATACAAAAGCCTTTGGCACAACACTGATGAATGTCTCTTTAAGCAATCATCGGTGCCCGAGGTCAAAGACAAGGAGTCAAACCCTGATTCAGAATATGATCCAGAAAATATTGAAAACAAATAGATCATCGACACAGACCCTACTGCTACTATCATGACCACAACAATTCAACTAGAAGAATTAGTAGATCCTGAAGAGGGGGAGTGCCTCTTCCATTCTTAAATGTGGGTGAAGGGGACCCCGTTGCATTTCATTTTTGATAAAAGTAGCTAGAAGAATCTAATCTCAGTTGAGGTCGTTAAATAGTTGGGGTTGTTGACAACACCACACACACAACCATACAACATAGGGTGGCTTCACCAGGGATGAGATCTCTATGTCATCTAGCAGTGTCGCATGTCCTATGGCATCTAGTTGTTCAAGGATGAGGTAGTCTGTGATGTTACCCCTCTTGATGTCTATGATGTTGTTTTGGGCCAACCATATATGTGGAAACGTCATGTTGGTTATGAGTCTCAATCTCGTAGTGTCATTATTACTCTGGGGGGTCAGATCTACAGGATACCGGAGGTAGTTCCGACTATTATTCCACCAAAACAGTGCCACAAGGTAATCTCTCATACTGCAAAATTCATCCTCTTCAAAGTCTGTTTAAAGGATGCACAGAAGGCCACTGCAACCACTGCAGCCTCAACACCTTCTATCCAGCAGAAGCAGATTGCAGAAGAGAAAACACATATTATTTATTCACCTACAATAGCGCCTACACAATGCCCCATCAATCCTAGAGACAACATGTTGGTGGAATAGATTTAACATCGCCAACAACAGGTTCTTGACAACCTTCCACAGACCAAGCAACACAACTTCTTCAACATGGAATGCAACTCACCAAGATTCAGATTCAGAAAACACTTTCCCCTCTTCCCTGGGAAATCAATGCAATGGAGACCATTGCTTCTTAAGGGGGGAGGATTGATCCAAGTGGATATTGGTGGCAACCCACCTGTTCCAAATTCCAGTTGGCCCATCTTGATAGTTTTTAGTTTAGCATGTTTCTTTGTAATGGGGACATTTCTTTGTAATTGTGGGTTTTGCACTTAAGGGGTTGTCGTAATTCCCTACACAACATCTAGGTCGATATTGGTGGTCGCCCACCTATTCCAACTGGCTTATTTTGGAAGTTCTCATGTCAGTACATCTTTATGTACCTCCAGGGCCGTTTTGGGGCTCTAAACAATGTTTTCTATTCTTGTCACAATCAAACTGTAGACAAATGATCTAGGTGGATATCAGTGGCCACCCACCTTTTCCAACTGTATCAAAACAATTTTCTGGCAATTATGGTAATTTACTATTTTTAGCAATTTTTAACTTCCGGAGCCATTTTGAGGGCCTAAATGAAGGTTTTTCGGGATCGAGCTTCTCAATGATAGCCAAAGGCTCTGATTGATCCCCCACAATGAATCTCCTTGATGATACATTTCCAACGAGCTATCGTGCGCCCCAAACGAAGAAGTTATGCCAAAGGTACAACCCTGGGAAGTTGATACACCAAACTACCCAAAATGGCTTCCACAAAACTGTTGGCTTTTCATCTTCCGGGGTTAGGGTTTTGGATTTTCTTTATGATAAAAAGGACTTTGGAGCCTCATTGTAAAATCATCTTCTTGTGAATGCGAGTAGCCATCACATCTCTTCTGTAATGTCTCCCACCTCTTGATGAAGAGGTTTGGGAAGACTTAGTGGTCTAGGCATCCCCACTAGGCCATAGTCTCACACAAAGGGGAAAAGTCAACCAAACTAATGTTATATTTTAAAGTTGACTTAAGAAAAAGGTAAAAAGGGTAAGAGAAGTAACTCAATGAAAGAATAGAGCGTTGGAGGTTGAGTTAGGAGTTGACTCTAGGGGTTAACTTAACTCAACAGGGAAATAGAAAAGAAGTATAAAGAGAAGGCTAGGGCACACCTCTCATTTAATCTTGGATGTTTGGTATTTGCTTGTTGATGCTCTTGAGCATACAGTTTTGAGGGTTTTGATATTACAAACCCTAAAGAACAACTCAGTGGTGAAATATTCTGCTCACCTTGTTCCAATCTTGGTTTCGGGGATGAAATACTCCACCCACACCATTCTACATTCATCATCTATTCAGGAGGACTAGCAGGGCCGTACCAGTTAGGGATTTCCAACAGGGGCACACCATTGGTTGAGGAACAGTTCGATCTAGCCTATTGAGGAAGCTTTGGGAGATTTCAACATTAGGGTTTTGTTTGTAGGACCTTTCTCATCAGTTTGGGTTCTTTCTTGAGGAGTTACCACGTCCATATCATTGTCTGCAGATTGGGACGGTTTTGAAGGAGAGAGGATGTTTTGGTGATTCAATGATTCTTAGATCTAAGAGGCTATACCTCAGATATGATCTTGAAACTTCTCCCAGGTGTTTCTTACTGCCTGATCTATCATCCTAGAGAGTTTCAGATGATTTAGAGACCTTATTTATCCAGGCCGAATTATTGATCATATTCAGGGTTTCAGGAGGGCCGTACCAGTTTAGGGTTGCAGTTGGAGGAGGAGGCATCAATATTTGGGCTCCATACTTCGGGAGGAGCTTGCTCTTGTACTGATCTATCATTTGGTGGAGTTTGGCAGCGTTTGGGTGTCTTCTTCTTCAGGAGGGTCGAACCCTTGATCTCCACAGTCTTCAGCATGACGTACCAGCAACTTGAGGGTTAGGCCAAACCCTAGTTTTGTATTGGAGCGTTCATCTTATATTACAACCTTTGGGAGGCTTACCTTGTATTCCTAGGAGCATTTTGTATGCATCTCATATTCTTGTCTTGAAGCGATCTGAAGATGTTCTAGATCTGCTTCTCTATTGTATCAGGTGCTTGCTTTCTTATAATAAAGCTCAGATCTTGTTTGTGCTTCCATATCTTGTGTATTGTTGAGATCTTTATGTATTGAAATGACTCTTGAATAAATTGTGAATGAATAACTGGAAAAAAAAACCTAAGGACGAAATGTTAGTGGCCAACCTGCATACACAATAGTAAAATAGTTAAATCAGGGGTAAGTTAGTGTTCCTAAGAGAAAAATTGGCTTGGGAACATTACATCTTCTCATAGATAAGTTGCCACCATTCTAGCGAGTCTTTCACTCTATAATTTTACAGTCTCTATACATTCTCGCTCATTAATAGAAATTGTGTATTTTTCAAGTTACAAGTTAATTTTGATATTCCCATATTTGAGGGACAAATAGATGCCAATGCCTTAGAAAAATGGTTAAAACTGCTAGAAGGTTATTTCTCTGTTCATAATTTCTCCGATAGGGAAAAGATCACCTTCGCACTCCTTAAGGCTCTCCCCCATGCCAAACATCGGTGGGAAACTTTCTGGGAGAAAAGTTCCACAGAGAAGTCTGGAATATATGAGGTCGATCCCACTTGGGATTTTTTGTGGATGCGGTAAAGGAACAGTATTACCATGTTGGCTACTATGAGGACATGTACATGAGATGGACCACACTATAGAAAGAAAGGGGACAAGGAGTTCTGAATTTCACCAATACCTTCCATACCTTGCACACCAAGATGAGTATCAAAGACTCTGAATGAAATTTGGTTCTAAAATACCATGGGGATCTACACATATACATCCAAACTGAAATGGATTTTCTGGACATCTCATCACTCAGTTCTTCTTATCAATATGTTGTTAAAATCAAGAAGAAGTTTAAGCACCAGAACAAATGGGAGTTTGGGTCTGCAAATCTGCAACAACCAAAGTATGATAAAGACAACCCTAACAAACAACATCCTGTAAACCAGTCCAAGCCACATGAAAAGAAGGGTCACGAAAAGACGAAGAAGGACACTGGAAAATGGTGTGAATTCCATAAAATCCTCTGGCACAACACCGATGAATTTCACTCAAAACAGTCATTGGTGGCCGAGATAAAAGACAAGGAGCTGAAACTTGATTCAAAATTTGATTATGAAAATATTGATAGAAGACAGATCATCGACGCAGACCCCATTGCTATTGTCACGATCGCAACAATTCAACCAGAAGAACCAACAGATTCTGAAGAGGGGGAGTGCCTTTTTCATTCACAGATGTGGGTGAAGGGGACCCTGCTACATTTTATTGTTGATAGCGAAAGCCAGAAGAACCTCATCTCAGCAGAGGTCATCAAATAGTTGGGATTGTCGACAACACCACATCTGCAACCATACAATATCGGGTGGCTTTGCCAGGGACAAGATCTTCATGTCAGCCAACAGTGTCGATTGTCATATGGCATCTAACTCTTAAAGGATGAGGTATTATCTGATGTTTCCCCCTTGGATGTTTGTGATGTTCTCTTGGGCCAGCCATATATGTGGAAGCGCCATGCTATTTATGAGTCTCGACCTCGTAGTTCATTGTTACTCTGGGGGGTCATCTCTATAGGATACCAGAGGTAATTCCAACTATTGACCCACCTAAACAATACCGCAAGGTAGTATCTCATACTACAAAATTCAGCTTCTTCACACTATGTTCAAAGCATGAACATAAGAACACCACTGCAGCCTCAGTCCAAGCACCTTCTATCCAACAAAAGCAGGTCGACAAGATTGCAACAATGTGTAAAGATTGCTTCTGCACACAGGCTTCTCATGTAGCCAGACTGGTTAAAAATTTCCACCCCTTCCAGCCACATGTTCGTGACAACCTTCAACACGCTAAGCAGCGCAACTTCTCCAACAAGGCAAGCAACTCATCAATATGCAGATTAAACAAACACTTTCCCTCTTCCCCGGGAACTCAACAAAATGGATACCATTGCTTCCTAATGAGGGAGGATTGATCCAGGTGGATATCAGTGGCTACCCACCTTTTCCAACTGGCTCAAAACAATTTTCTGGCAATTTTGGTAATTTACTATTTTTAGCAGTTTTTAACTTCCTTGGCCATTTTGAGGGCATAAATGAAGGTTTTTCGAGATCGAGCTTCTCAATGATAGTCCAAGAATCTGATTAATCCCCCATAATGAATCTCCTCGATGATACCTTTCCAACAAGATATCATGCGCCCCAAACGGAGATCGTATGCCAAAGTTACACCCCGGGAAGTTGATACATCAAACTACCCAAAACGGGGTCCACAAAACTATTGGATTTTCATCTTCCGGGGTTAGGGTTTTGGGTTTTCTTTATGATAAAAAATCCTTTGGAGCCTCATTGAAAAATTATCTTCTTGTGAATGTGAGTAACCGTCACATCTCTTCTCAGAGATAAGCTTCCACCATTCTAGCGAGTCTTCACTCTATAATTTTACAGTGTTTGTACATTCTTGCTCATTAATAGAAATTGTGTATTATTGTATATATGTGTTTATGGTTGCATATCTGATACATTTTTGTTATATTATTGGATATCTGAGATATCTCTGTATATTTCTTTGTTATATCTTCGCTCTCATTTCGTGTTGAAAATAATCTGGATCAACGAAGTCAGAGTTTGATGGCATAATGTGTAGTTCTCGAAAAGACCTTTCCAACGAGCTATCACCCATGTAAACGGATATCGTATGCAAAAGTTACGACTCCAGGAAGTTAATGTACTAACTTACACCAACGAGGCCCACATGAATTTTGGTGCTTCATCTCCTAGGGTTAGGTTTTTGGATGTCTAGGGTTTTGACATTCATGTTTATACCTCTGCTTGAGGTCCTAGATAGCTGCGCTGATCCTTTCTTCTTCCTTGTCCCACTGTTGCACCTATTTATCCTCTTCCAGCTTCGTCCAGAGCTGTGTTGCTTTATCGAAAAAGTTGGTTGTTGCGCTAACCTGTCGCTCTATCTCTTGTAGCTGATCTGTTTCCTCCTGCTTCCTTTTCTCCCTTACCTCCAGTGGAGTAGTAGGTGTCAATTTCTCATGAAGATTCTCGATCTCCTACCAGTATTGATCGATTGCCTGTGCAATATGATCAATCTTCTCGGTTGTTGTGAGTTCAGCCCTCTGCGTAGTATTTGGAATCTTCTCATAAGTTCCAACCACTTTTTGTTCCAATCCATTCACGCGTTCCCTCTCCTCTTGGGTCTCGAGCTTGGCCTGCTCATATATCAGTTCCAGCGCGTCCTGTTTATTCGTTACCTGTCGTAATTCGACTGTGTCTGTGCATGCACGAGACTATTCTTCTTGGGTAACACTAACCTGTAATTTGTAAAGGGTCTTGGTTGGTATGCACGTCAATACCAATTGAAGTTGAGCTAAGTCCTTTAGTGGTGTCTGCCCCACAATCTCGTCCATGCGCAGCATGTTGGGTGTAATGTGGAATGTTGCACTCAGTTGCAATATTGTGTGGACTGTATCCCACTAACCTTGCTTCAGGTTCTTCTCCTGTCTTTGATGCCGATGACCCTGTTCCTATGTTGTTTCCCATTGCCTGTGCTTCCTTGATCTACTTGAGGAATTGTCGTATGTCTACTAGCTCCTCTTGAATTATGTCCTTGTGGTGCACAACATTCTCAAAATCCTCAGATGTATGATCCTGGACCATTTGGGATATCATGTATGCATCATCCTCGGTGATCGTGTACTCTGGAGGTGTTCTATGTGCCTTCATCTTCTTGCACACACCCTCCATCTGAGTAGTTGGTCGTTTAGTCAGGCTTGGTTCTTGTGGGTTGGGACTTGGTGTCATCTCCTGTGCTGGCTCGGCCTGTTTCTGCTGTACTCGGGGCGGCTACATATTCTTCTTCTTCCCCTTCTGGGTTCCTATCTTAGATGTCCCTTATTTTGTCTGCTTTGTTTTGGTTTGGCCCGTCATTGGTTTCTTGGGAACTGATACTTCCTGAGGCTGTGTCTCTCCTTGCTCTACCTCCTTGACATTTGTATTTTCCTGCCTTCCCTCCTCTTCCTTTGTTCTTGTAGGTACGTCTTGAGTAAGGACTGGAATCCTCCAGTCATCTTCCCAATCCTTGATAGTCATTTCTATGTCTCCCTTCGTGATCCAATATCGCAGTTGTAACCATTGCTTATTGGGATCCTTCCGTGCTTGGATCCACATCGCATGTCGAGTGGCCTTGAAGTTAGCTATGTCTCAATAGTATGCAACAACCTATGGTGTTATTCTCCATAGATTGGCGATGGCCTCTTGTAGGTCGCAAAGGTATCCTTCAAATACAACTGTGTTAGTCTTTCTGTGCTTGGCATATGACACGACGCCAAGTGATAAATAAATTGCTCCATGATCAGGCTTGGGTTTGGTGGCGAAAAATGTGTAATCTAGTTCCTTCCATCCCATTATGGCTATCAACATGAGTAGCCATGAATAATGAAACTATGTTCCCATATCTTGCACATCCTTGTAGTCATCTAGAAACAAATTTAAAATATAAGGGGCCCAACTGACTGTGGTGCCCTCGACACATTGTGTTGTAACTGGGACAACCCCAATCGAGACTTCCTCCTTGCGGAATTTTCTTAGCAATTTGCAAGCCATGATTTTTGCGCCCATTTTTGTTGCGGCGTCATTGATTTGTGTGATGATGATACCGCGCATCCCCTTTTCAGTGTCGTATTTCTTTTTCATCTCCTACACGAGTTCTTTCTCCTTGGTTTTTTCATCGAGAAATTGTGGGGGATCCATGCCCCGTGATGGCAATCTTGTAATGTGCACAATGAGCTCTACATCTATTGGGATGTGCTTATCCAACCATATATCTCAACCATGTGTTACTGCCATCAAATGTTTGACACAATTGTTGGCATATTGTCCTCTGCCAAAGTGTGGTAGTTCCAATAGATCTAAAATTCATGTTTTTGCCAACCCTACTGCCCACTGGAATGGTTGATGAACCAGTTCCCCAAATGGATCTAGGCTCGTTGTCTGTAGGTAAACTTTCTTTGTGAACTCCGAGAAATTTATGTGTATGTTACATCATGATCTGAGTATTTGAGCTTCTCGACAAAACCTAGCAAGTTTGATTTTACCCGTACCCTTCTAGTATACACGACAAAACAATGGTTGCGACGGGTTGCTTGCGTGGTGACCTAGGTACCTGTTGCTTGTCCTTTTTCGGTGGTGGCTGACTCGAGGTTCCAGCCTCCTTTGGTCGTTCTTCAACATATTGTTCTAGCCGACTTGTGACATCTTCTACTATTCCCTACTGTGGGTGTTCTGAAATAGTTGTCTATGATTCGTCTGGTTCAACCATTGCTTCCTGATTTGTAGTCGTTCCATTGACTCTTGGAGCTTCCTCAGGGTTTTATGGTTGCACTTGGCTATCTGTGCCCTCATTCTGTCGACCCTGTTCTTCCTCTGGCATATCCACGTACATGACTGTTGATGTTGTTTGTTGGGTTTCCTCCATAATGGGTGTGGGTTTCATTGGTGTTGTGTCTGGTGATGGGATTTCGTCGACATTGACGACCTATGGCGACTATTGTTCACTTTCCTGCGATTGTACCTGTGCCCTGGTTCTAACTCTGAGTTTTCTAGTGGTATGGATTGGTTCGGCTTGTTTTGGTGGTACCATGGTGGGAAATCTGGTCGTTTTTCGAGCTCAACAACTTCTACAACCTCTGTGAACTTTTCTCTGTGCTTCAGATGCTCTATCACTCTCTGTCTCTTCTACTCTCTCAATAAGATTTTTTCTCATGCGTCCTTGCTTTGTATGGGCATCATATGAAGCTTGTCGAAGATGCTACCTTTACTACAGATTCAATGAACCTCTGGTTCCTTCATACTTGCCATTATTCTCCCTCGCTGTCTCCAGTTAGAGCGATTAATGCGGCGTCCCATCAGTCATTTCTGACATTTAAGTCCACTTTCCTTCATTTAGTACTTCTTTTTCCATTTTTACCTTTCCCACTTATTTTTGTTTTGAACTGACCATTGGCCTTGTCCTCGCCGTGTTTGTATTCCTAAGTGTGCGTGTGTTTCGGTGCATTGTACCTCTGTTGGTACTGTTTACTATCATGTTTTTTTTTTGTTTTTTTTTATTGTGTGGTGACTTTCATGTTGTGGGTGGTCGATTGTCCTTATACAACTTCAGTCGGCTCCCATTGATCATCCCTCTGAGTTATGCGCCTCCTAAATCCTGCAAATGTATATCTCCTCCATCCGTGATAGATCTTACTTCGTACTGTCCTAACCAGTGCATTCTAAGTTTTCCTTGATGCTGAATGAATTTGTTGTCATACATCAACACTAAGTCTCCTTCCTTGAAAGTTTTCTTCTTGATGTGTATGTCATGCCAAGCTTTGTCCCTTGCTTTCTGAACTTGTTGGTGGAACCCTGCTAGGATCTTATCTTCCTCCATGATCATCAACTGATTTAGTCTCTTGATCCGAATTATTTTCGGCACGAAATGAGAGCGGAGATATAATAAAGAAATGCACAGAGATATTGCAAGAGAGACAACAATATAACAGAGATATAGAGGAAATAACAAGAGTCACAGATATACAGTAATACACGATTTCTATTAATGAAATAAATGTACAGAGACTGTAAAATACAGAGTGAAAGACTCGCTAGAATGGTGGTAGCTTATCTCTGAGAAGAGATGTGACGGCTACTTGCATTCGCAAGAAGATCCTTACAATGAGGCTCTGGAGGCCTTTTTACAATAAGCAGGAATGCCAAAAGTCCTAGACATCCAAAAACCTAACCCTAGCAGATGAAGCGCCAAAAGTCATGTGGGCCCCGTTTGGGTAAGTTGGTGCATCAACTTCCCGGGGTCGTAACTTTTGCATACGAACTCTGTTTTAGGCGTATGATAGCTCGTTGGAAAGATCTATCCGAGAAATACAAGATATACGATCCATGTTACTCCCCGTTTTCTCAAAAAACATCATTTAGGGCCTCAAAATGGCCTCGGAAGTTAAAAAC
This sequence comes from Picea engelmannii, assembly GCA_009831015.1. Classification (NCBI taxonomy): domain Eukaryota; kingdom Viridiplantae; phylum Streptophyta; class Pinopsida; order Pinales; family Pinaceae; genus Picea; species Picea engelmannii. The sequence continues at coordinate 180,836 of ML776624.1, read as the reverse complement.
TGCTAAAAATAGTAAATTACCAAAATTGCCAGAAACATGTTTTGGGCCAGTTGGAGAAGGTGGGTGGCCACCGATATCCACCTGGATCAATCCTCCCTCCTTAGGAAGCAATGGTCTCCATTGCGTTGAGTTCTCGAGGGAGAGGGGAAAGCGATTGTTGAATCTGAATCTTGGTGATCTGCTTGCTTTGCTGGAGAAGTGGCGTTACTTAGCTTGTTGAAGGTTGTCACGAACTTGTGGCTGGAAAGATTGGACCTTTTTAACCAGTCTGGCTACATGAGATGACTGTGTGCATAAGGAATCTTTGTGCTTTGCTGCAACCTTGTTGACCTACTTCTGGTGGATAGAAGGTGCTTGGGTCGAGGCTGTAGTGGTTGCAGTATCCTTCTGTTCACCCTTTGAACAGATTGTGGAGAAGATGAATTTTGTAGTATGAGATACTACCTTGAGGCACTGTTTAGGTGGGGCAGTAGTTGGAACTACCTCTGGTATCCTGTAGAGATGACCCCCCAGAGTAA
>ML776624.1:107953-136301 GCA_009831015.1 Picea engelmannii | reverse complement strand
AACGGACGAATATTATGGGATCTGATGATTTTTTTGTGTCCATATTGAATTGGCAAAAATTGTTGGTTATTTTAGTTTTTTTAAGGCATCATCATAGGAAGAGCGCAATATTGTGCCACCCCACTGTCATCCATAAAGGTGTTGACGTCATGTCCCTCTTTAATACTGTGCATATATTACATGTTGTCATATTTGAGAATATGCTTGCATATGGAAATGTTAACTCATATGTTATTAGTGACAACTCAGCACACATATTCAAAAATATTGGCATTAATAGGCGAAAAGGTCAAGGACATATCCCATTAAAACGCATTAAACCAAGATTTACGGAAGATTATACTATCATCCTCCAACGCTCATTTTAAATACTTATTCCCATTTCCCTCTATCATCGAAAACTTGGGCTTTAAGGTGCCTTCCTTGTAATGTTCCTGGTCATCCACATGTGAGACAACTTAGATATGCCATTCAGACCCAATTGAAAGATGAGGGAATGGTTTTATGAGACGTAATCTTTGAGCGAAAAAAATTATGTTAGCCAACAAAAACTCAGACACAAAAAATTCAAGTATCTTATGATTGGTATTCTCCTTGTATTCAATCCTTTGGTTGGTTGAAAGGCCTGCCTGAAGATTTATATGTTGAACTTCTTTGTTTTGTTACTAGAAATTGGAAGGGACTTTCAAGTCACCTGCAAAATGCTCCTTTGTTGAATTATATAGCTTCTTCCAACAACACAGATTTGACAAGTGTATCAAATCCTGCAGACCACACAAGAATTTAACTTTCGTTAGAGGAGTCGCACATATCGTGGCTTACAAAATGGTCTGGAATATTCAGAAGTGACGCCAAATATTGCTCCATGTGCCAATATACTCAGAAGGAAATTATAAATTTGGATCCTCATGAATGTGAGAAACTGTATGGGTGGTTGAATCAACATCCTAAAATTACAGAAGTTTCTATGTCAAAGTTTGTTGAGCGACTTCTAGGTGTGGTAACAGACTTGACAGAAAGTCAGCTTCTTTGTCAAAGTTTGTTCACCGACCACTGGATGTAGTAACAGATTCCACATACAATCAACTTTCTATCACTACTGCACATTTTTTTCACTATTCCTATGCATATAATTGCATCTAGGTCGAAGAGCTTGCCGCTCTTTGCAAGAATATTCTCCTGGTAGTTGAAGGTGGGTATATAACCAGGGAACAAGGCTCTCAAAAGTTTTTGATGCCTGCATAGACAAGTAACTGGGAAAAATTAATGGGAAGGAATTCTAGACTATGGACTTTGCAACACTTTCTGAATATTACTTTATACTACCACCTTCTGCAAGAAGTTTGGCATATTCAGGTAATGATTTGGTTTCTGAAGATCACCTTTTACTACCACCTTCATGTAATCATTTTGTTTCGTTCTTTAGAAGAGATCTTGATGTAGTAGATATTCCAGATCTGTTTCCACCGAATATCAATCTTCCTGTTGTTTCTCATGCTTTGAATAAGGAGAATGCATTTCTTCTATTGCAGTAGATCCGATATTTGAAAAAAAACGGAAGTTGCTCGATGCTTGAAGTATTCACTTGTCTGGTTCAAATAAATCTCCATGGCCTCGTTGCAAGCGTCTCTCGAGTTGTTCATCAGGATCACAGGTCGATAAGCATAGAGTGGATTCCTGGTCATAGAGTGCTTCCATCCCCAGCTTGCATTTGCACAGGTGCTTTTATTGCTACATTCTTTCTTTTTCCTGGTGGTGGATCATTCTATGCTAACCAACATGATGGAAATAAACTAGCTCTAGGGAATTTGATCGCTTTCGGGGATCTGATTTGACTATATATTAATTTCGATTAACTTAAAGAAGTTTATGTGTGCAACCTAATGTTAGACATAGAAAATACAATTTCTTATTTTTTAAAATATAAAATAATGTGTTTTTTTAACACATGACTGTTCGAAAATTTTCAGGCGTTGTTTGGGATTCACGTCCTTCAAGGATGTTAATTAATTACACAATTAATATTGGTTGTGCCAATGCAATCAACCCGTCATCGACTATGGCAATCACATTAAAATTGCAATGCCAGATAATAAATGTCTGACATGTACCTAATGTCGAGGTCATCATCGCACATGACACCCAATCTCCAAAGATTTCCGGACTCACAACAACATTGTAATTGTCATGACAAAGCAACACTAAAGTCGATGCTCTTTGCAGGTCTGACAATCCTTCAATCTAAGTGCTTTGATAATGAAAAGCATGCTTGTTCATCGCATTACCGCCCTGGAGTCAATGGCATTGTTCCCATTGCTATCACCAGTGTCAATGTCCAAAGCTGAAGCTATATGGAGCCTGGAGTCATCGCCAGTGTGGATCCCTGAAGCTGAAGCTACCTGGAGCCTGGGGTCACGACTTGTTACACTTGACATTAGTACCAGTAGTGATCGAAAGTTGATTGTATGTTGAGTCTGTTACTACATCCAGAGGTCGCTCAACAAACTTTGAGATAGAAGCTGGTTGTCTGTCAAGTTTGTTACAACTTTGAGATAGAAGGTTCTGTAATTTTAGAATGTTGATTCAACCACTCATACAGTTTCTCACCTTCGTGAGGATCAAAATTTATAATTTCCTTCTGAGTATATTCGGGCATGGAGTAATATTTGGCGTCACTTCTGAATATTTGAGACCACTTTGTGAGCCACGATGTATGTCACTCCTATGACAAAAGATATATTCTGGTGTGATCTGCAACATTTGATACACTTGCCAAATCTGTGTGGTTGGAAGAATCTATATACTTCAACAAAGGAGCATTTTGCAGGTGACTTGAACGTCCCTTCCAATTTACAACAATAAAACAAAGAAATTCAACATACAAATCTTCAGCCAGGCCTTTCAACCAAACAAACGATCGAATACAGGGAGAATAACAATCACAAGATACTTGAATTTTTTTGTCTCAGCTTTTGTTGGCTAACAAAAAATTTTCCCCCCAAAGCTGAGGTCACATAAAACCACTCCCTCATCTTTGAATTGGACCTAAATCACATCTCTAAGTTGTCTTAGATGTGGATGACCAGGAACATTACAAGGAAGGCACCTTAAACCCCAAGTTTTCGATGATAGAGGGAAATTAACACTTAGCTAAGTATGGAATGTTGAATAAAAAGCTAATGCAGGAAGGCCATATCTAGAAGAGACAAACTATTCAAGAAGTTGGGATATATCTAGCTGGCAGCACCCATGAATTCCAAGACCCAAAATTGATATTCAACTCGTTGTTTTTAACCAGGCAAGCATTTGATGATCAAGTTGAAATCTATAAAAGACTGTCTACATGCTTGATTCTTGTACATATTTGTTTTTTTTGTCTGCGGGAGCCCCAACCGCAGTCATTATGTCAAACACATTTAAATTTCAGAGAATATATGCTGAACTATTTCAAGATAACTATTTTGGGAAATAATCTCAGCTGTATTTTGTAACCCAGTTTATCTGAATATAAAATATTTGAGGTTTTTGTATGGTGTTTTCCAATGTCTAATATATATATATATATATTTTTTCGTATTTTTTTTTTAAATTGACTCATTTTCCTGTACAACTATTGATAGATGAATTCGACCTCTTTCTACAAGAATTTAAGACACTCTTTGATCTGTAGTTAAACATGCACGACAAGCTTTTTTTTCCCCTGCTCAGCACTTCGATTTAAATAAAAGCTACTATATTCGCTCCTTACATTTTACATGGAAGAATATTTTGTGATAGGACATAGTTATATGGCGCCCACCCTATACTTAAGAAAGAAATGGGTGGACCTGTCTTGCTTTCATTCTTCGGGGCCCCGTAAATAGAATGAATTAATGACTCTATTTCAACATGGCAACTCAGGTGTTGACGCCATGTTCCTGTTCAATATTGTGCATATATTACAACTTCTTCTATTTGAGAATATCCTTGCATATAAAAAAGGTTACATCATATATATATATATATATATATATATATATATATATATTCTATTGCTTATGGGTTTGAACGAAATTTGCGAACCGAAAAACACCCTACAAATTGGAAGATGTTATTCATTTGGACCACAAATAATCTATTAAGATATATTAATATGAATACTATTGGAATAAATATAAACAAATTCTCTTTAAACTTGAAGTTTTCTTTGCCGACCCCCAAGTATATTACATAGCTGAGACTAAATGTTCGTTTCTCCCTTTGTTTTCCCTCCTCTAGACTTACTCGTTTTTCCCTTGTCTTCTTCCCCTCTATTATCCCTTTCTGGTTCTATATTTAGTCGCATTTATATGATCACAACTTCTCGGGTTGGCGGATTGGCAGATGCTCATCTTCATCTATATCTTCACATCATGAGCCCGACCGTCATCCCTTTCAATACTTAGCCAATTATTTGACCACCGGGTCCCGGGTTGGCGCTATCACACACTTATGCCCCTTGTTCCGTCATATACATCTTGCACCCAAAAACTTCCGTGATCTGCAATTTATTCTTTTACTAGTGAGAACTCACCAGGGGCTCGAAAAGATTGGCATTAATAAATGAACAATAGATGTTGTTCTGTGAGATACTTGCCCCTTTTTCCCTTTTCTCGTTCCCCTCTATTATCCCTTTCTGGTTATATACTTAGTCGCATTTCTATGATCGTGGGTTCTCGGGTGGCGGACTGACAAATATTCATCTCCATCACATCACGAGTCCAACCGACTGTCGTTCCTTTCCATACTTATCCCATTTTATGGTCGCGGTTTCCGGGGTTGGCGCTATCGAACTCTCATGCCGCTTGTTCCGTGAAATACATCTTGCACTCAAAACTTTTGTGATCTACAATTCCACCCTGGACTCCTCGAACTTGCAAGCTTCACTCTACCCGGGTTCACAAAAGTTTCAAATCATCTATCGCTACCTTCCATCCCCACTACCTCCGCGCCCTTTCCAATGCACATTAATTATGGTTTTACTAGTGACAACTCAACACATTGGTACGAAACAATTGGCATTAACAAGCAAAAACCTCGAGGACATCTCCCATTAACACGCATTAAACCTCCATTTACGGTACTCTGAATGACCATCGTTCCTTTCCATACTTACCCAAATTTTTCCATGTGTTCCATGATTTACATCTTGCACCCCAAAATTATGTGATCTACAATTCCACCTCGGGCTCCTGCAACTCACAAGCTTCACTCTACCCAGTTTCACAAAAAGTTTTAAAGTATTTATCGCTCCCTTCCATCCCTGCCACATTCGCGCCCTTCCTAATGCACATTAATTATTCCAGCCTCTAGATTGCACTTCCATTGTTCCGTGACCTACAAACAACACTTGGACCTACACGATATACAAATTGACTGCCGGACTCCCACATCGTCCCCTCTTCCATGTTACACATTATGCATTCAAAAGTTCTAAGCCATACAATTTGACCGTCGGGGCCTCACGTCTTCTGGGGAACCCTTGTCACCCTATTTTGGATCCTTGGGTTAGGGGGTTCACGAAATCTCCAATTCCTAGTCACTGTTTCTTGTTCCCGCCACCTTCGTACTTCTTTCCAAATATGCAACAACAAAGGTTTAATGCTAAGAGTTCATCATGCAACAACTGTAAAGATCGTCATTAATAAGCAAAAGGCTCGAGGAGACAGTCACACTGACTATCTCTACACAACTTGTCCAGAAACATTCAGAAAAGATCTTGCCAGGTAATGGGATATCTATTACAAATTTCACTATATTAGCGAAAACGAGTCCGGCCTACCATTTCCTTATTCCATACTTAAACACGTTTTTTATTGCGGGTTCTCGGATTGACGGGCTCAAGATTGTGTTTCCAATGTTCCAAGACTTGCAAACAGTTCCCGAAGTTTCGCGATATACAATTTGTCCGCTGGAATGCCCCATCATGAGCCCGACCATCCGTCATTCCTTTCAATACTTAGCCACAAGTTGGTTGTATGTTCATGACATGGTACATTTCCATGGTTGCACATGCTGCAACCACTGTGTATCGAGTCCGGCCTACCGTTTCCCTATTCCATACTTAGACACTTTTTCGATTGCAGGTTCCTGGACTGGCGGGCTCAAGATTGTGTTTCCAATGTTCTGTGACTTGCAAAYAGTACCCGGAGTTCCRCGATATACAATTTGTCCGCTTGAATGCCCCATCATGCCCTCTTCCGTGTTACGCATTTTGCGGTCAACACTTTCGAGACATACAATTTGACCCTCGTGCCCTCACCTCTGCTGGTTATATATTGTAACCTATCYTGAAGCCCGACCGACCATTTTCGATAATTAGCCATTCCTTAATTGTTGTTCCCTTTCCTCGCCACCTTCGTACTTCTTTCTAGATATGAAATTAGTAAGCTTTAATGCTAAYAGTTCGTCATGCAGGAATCGTAAAGATTGCCATTAATGAGCGAAAGGCTCGAGGAGATCTTCCACACTTCTGCGATATACAAATTGACTGTCAGACTCCCACATCATCCACTCTTCCATGTTACACATTTTGCACTCAAAATTTCTGAGACATACAATTTGACCGTCAGGGCATCACGTCTCTTGGGGAACCCTAGTCACCCTAGTTTGAAGCCCATCCGACCGCTTTCCATACTTTCCTATTTCATGGAATCTCTTTCGCGGATCCTCGGGTTGGCGGGTTCACGGAATCTCCAAGTCCTAGTCACCATTTCCTGTGCCCGCCACCTTCACACTTCTTTCAAAGTATGTAATGACCAAGGTTTAATGCTAACAATTCATCATGCAACAACCGTATAGACCGTCATTAACAAGCAAAAGGCTCGACGAGACAGTCACATTGACTATCACTACACAACTTGCCCAGAAACATGCATAAAAGATCTTGCCAGGTAATGGGATATCTATTACAAATTTCAATATATTAGTGAAAACGAGTCTGGCCTACCATTTCCCTATTCCATACTTAGCCACTTTTTCGATTGTGGGTTCCTGGATAGGTGGGTTCACGATTGCGCTTCCAATGTTCTATGGCCTGCAAACAATACCCAGAGTTTTGCGATATACAAATTGACCTCTGGCCTGTCCCATCATGCCCTCTTCCGTGTTATGCGTTTTGCACTCAAAACTTCTGAGACATACGATTTGACCGTCAGGCCCTCACCTCTCATGGTTATACCTTGTAACCCTATTTTGAAGCCCGACCGACCGCTTTCGATAATTAGCCATTCCTTAATTGCTCTTTCCTATCCCCGCGACCTTCGTACTTCTTTCTAAATATGCAATTAGTAAGCTTTGATGCTAACAACTTGTCATGCAGGAAACGTCAACATTGTCATTAATGAGTGAAACGATCAAGGAGATCTCCCATTAATACGCATTAAACCAAGATCTGCGGAGAGTTATATTATCCCTTTTGATTGTTCATCTCAAAGAACATGGAATGTCTTTCCCGGGTCGTGGCATTGGTGCGTTCACGAAATCTCCAATCCTTAATTGCTCTTCGCCGTACCCGCCATCTTTTCACTTCTAAGTATGCAATTACTAGTCTTTAATGCTAACAACGCATCATGCAACAACCGTCGAGATTGTCATTAATGAGCGAAAGGCACAAGGAGATCTCCCATTCACACGCATTGGAACAAGATTTGTGGAGGGTTATATTATCCCTTCCAACTATTCATTTCAAACATCATCTGGAGCAAACGAACATTCTCGTAAACTTATGGTAGCAGCCTGACAACAGTTCTGTGGAGATAAAGTGAATATCTTCGGACATGAGGACCAAAACTTCCAGTGGTCCAGGGAATACTCTCACTATTCATCCCGTTTTGCCCAGAATGAAGTGATTTGGACCTCTAGAATCGCTCGTGTAGGATGTGTCCTTGAGGTTTTTTACTGTAAGGAGGTGGTCTCTTATTGTTTCGAAAAATATATTTCAAGCCGAAGAATTATTCCATTGCGCGACCATTCTCCTGTTTCTTTGTCACCCCAGGTCTTTCGCAAGATGTTAAGATTGTTGGAGCCAACATTGACCTTTAGAGGACAAGACTGCAAGTAGTTCCTAGAAAAACATGATAACGGGTTGGACCTCTTACCCGAGTTCCTGGAAGACCCGACAACAGTTCCTGAAGATATCACAAAGTTGCAAGTCAATTCCTTTAGAAATCCATTCCGGGAAATTGCCTGGTTGTTTACAAGAATAACGGGACAGGAATCCATGCCAAGCATTTCCCCAATGGTTCTTTATATTTTGTATTTCACAATGAAGGAACAATCCATTTTTTATTGGGGGAAGCTAATTTCCATTGAAATATGTTCCCAATTGTCACGATTCAAAGAAGAGAATAAATTTTATATTTCATCCTACTTAGTTTTCGCGATAGCGCATTGCTGTCTGTTTCCAAAATTGTCTCTGTCCAAGAGGATAAACTATGAATTTGACCCAGTAACGTTATGGTACCAGGCCTTGTGGAGGAACAAGGCCTCCCATTGTTTTTATGAGGTTTTTAATGACTTTGTCTTGGTTTTCAAAGATTTATTGTTAGGAAAGGATGCTCCCCAGCTGTCTGGCCAGGCAACCAATTTTTTGGACAGGAAGGGGACACTTGAACAAATGGAAAATTACAGTGTAATAATGATTTTGGCTCTAAGGAAAATCCTGCTTTCCTTCCATGTCACATCACGGACAAGATGTTTGTTACAGAAATAACAAGGAAATACAACTACTGGTTGCATTTTTTCCATGGCAAGAGAAAAAAACAGTTCATTCCTCTGCCTTGGAAAGTTGGGGACTTCGTGTTCAGGAACATCAACAAGATTGACGAATTTGCAGGCCATCTCAATAACTTGAACCTAAGATATGCTGAAAGACTAAGAGGGTTCGACCCTAATGGGATTTTTCTAGAACATTCACTAGAAGTTGGCTTTAACAACTCTTTTATCCATACACGCCTGAACGAAGACAGAGACAATGGCGATAACACTCCTGCTCCTGACAATGGCGATGTAGAGACATTGCAAAGCACGACTGAATTGTACAGACAACATGGAAAAGGCTCCGGTGAGAAGAGTGTCCACTCCTCGACCAACACTCCCAAGAGCATGACATCACGGAGCATCGCTTCAACGACCCACTCCAGTAAGAAAGCAACCCAGAAATCTTCAAACAGAGGAGGATATAAGAACCCTCCTCGCGGAAAAATTGATAGTTCTCACAAGCTTCCTGTGACGAAGAAGAGAAAAAATGTTGTAGGGCAGGCAGAAGAGCCCGAAACTAAAAGTGATAACATGCAACTTGAGACTGTTGTGAATGACGTGTTCCGCAAAGTTAATCATCCCGCAGACGCGATGCACCATAGTTCCACAATGGAAATAGCTGAGACAAACATTTTTGACAAAGATGAATCCTTCATATTCCAGAGTGTTGTTTTTGACAACTAATCTAAAAATTTAATTATTGAAAAGAGAGATGTAACAAATAAGAAAGGGAAATCTCGTTTAGATATTAACCTTAGGAACATGCAGCCATCCCAAATCTCCTGATTTCATCGAGTAACCGCAGATGATCTTGATGATTCCATTGGAGGAATTGAAGCGGAGAATGCCAGACTGAACGACCGAATCAAGGAATTGGAGGAGACTTTAATTCCTACCCCATTGTTTGCCAGTCCTTTAGAAAAAACCATGCCTGCCACCCCTGCAGACAAGTTAAAAGGATCCTCTAGCCTCCTCGCATCCTGTAGAGGCTATGTGGAGAAGAATATCAAGAAAATAATGGAGCTAATTACTGAAGCCTGGGAAACATCACAAAATATAGCTTCCTTTCGAACGAGGGCACATGCTTTGCACGAACATTTGCAGGCGGATTTAAAAAATGAAGAATGTTTCTATCTAGAGACGGTGATCCCTTTTGGCAACCATGTCATCAACATCTCAGATCTGAAAAGAAGACAAGAAGATCTCCCCTCCCCGAACCGGATCAACCAATTAAAAGCATGTTGGAAAGAGAAAGTTAAGAACCTACATCTCATTTTCGAATCATGTGAACAAGCCATATCAGAGAAAGAAGAATTATTCAAAAACCCGACCAAAATAGACTTAGCCAGAAGTACCAATGAGGTTCAATACCCAAACTTAATCCTCAACTCCTTGTCCTTAACCAAACAAGCCTTCGATGAACAAGTTGATATTTTAAAGGGGTTGTCATTAGAAAAGTTTTACAGCATCCTTGAATATGGTCAAGATGACGTGGAGAAATGTCTAGTGGACTATTCAACACACAATGAAGAAATTGAACAGGCTCTACATAGTATTTCTATCGATCTAAGGAAATTAGAAAACAAGTTTTTCAACATAGAAATCTGGGATGAAAAAAAACGTGCCCCCCATGAGAAGCTACATTGGAGAATGGCTCCAATGGAGAATCGACAAGCTCACTGACGAAGGGCAACAACCGATTGGCACAATTCCAGTGGTCGTCGACGAGAACAATAAAAAGGCATCAGCAAGCAAATAACAAAGGGAGAAATAGATACCATCATAGTAAGTCTATACTGATCACATCTTGCTTTCTTTATCAATCCAGTTATTCCACCTCTTTAAATAGAAATCTCTAACCAAACACTGATAACTTCCAATTTCTTCTTTTCAGGTCTTCCTCTCTATCGTCGCACACTTCTTCTTTCTACAATCCTATTTCTTGTACTTATTTCTTTTATGGTCCGTGGGAGCCCCAATCCCAGTCTATATGACAAACGCATTTAAATTTCCAAAGATATGTAACAGATTCCAGAAATATGTAACATACATTATTAATTTTTGATAAATTTCAAAGAAAACTAATTCGGGAACAATTTCGACGATGCCTTGTGGGCTGCTTTTGGAATGCTAAATTAGTTCTCTTTATGCATATCGATCACCTTCTTTTATTTTTATGTGCTTAGAATTTTGTTTAATGTCAGGAAATTGTGTTTATTAAATTTGAATGTTTAATGTGTGTGATTCCTGGTCCTTTTTTCCAGGAACCTTTATTTCAAAAAATAAAAAAATAAAAAATAAACAAAAAAATTAAATTAAAACTACTACTATCCTTTTTTATTGCTTCAAGTCATTATGAAAAAAATTTTTTAAGTCCCATATTTGAACTATACACGCCCCAAGAAAAAACTTAAACATGAGTATCCCATCTATAAAAAACGCAGTATGATTGACATCCTCGTTCGCATATTAACCCCATATTAATATAATATTATGATTAACTAATTAAGGAATTCGGGACTCTGGTTCTTCGAGGCTCCAGCCTTACTTCTGTAGTGACATTCTCCCCGGGTCATCTACCAGCGCGATGTCTTATGGCTGGCGTGTGACACACTAGCACGAGTCATTTTCTGCATGGATATCACATGTACTTCAAGCTACTTCCCATGTGTCTCTACTACTTTAGGATTCTATTTCTCCCTCAGTCCCGACATAACAATGCATTTATTCCCATTCCAACCTGGCAGGGACTACGCTGCCATGCAACACTTGTTTATATATTATAAATAAGAGTATATATATTAATGTTTTCTCCCCATTAGTCGATTCTTATTTAATATATTATAAATAAGAGCTCACACTACGAGGATAAAGCCATAGATTAATGCTTGAAAGACATATATTAATATATTAATGCTATGGCTTTCTCCTCGTGAAATCTTATTTATAATATATTAAATAAGAGTTGGGTTATATATATATGGATTTCTCCTCATAGCGTGAACCTTTATTTATAAGCCAATCTTATTTAATATATTGTAAATAAGAGTTCACGGTGTGAGGATAAATCCATATATTAATGCTTTAAACTAGTAGTGTGAACTATTATTTATAATATATCAAATAAGAATTAGCTTATGGGGTATATATATATATATATATATATGGATTTCTCATCATAGCATGAACCTTTATTTATAACCTAATCTTATTTAATATATTGTAAATAAGAGTTCACGGTGTGAGGAGAAATCCATATATTAATGCCTTAAACTAGTAGTGTGAACTATTATTTATAATATATTAAATAAGAATTGGCTTATGGGGTGTGTGTGTGTGTGTGTGTGTATATATATATATATATATATATATCTTGGCAATACACTTTGTGGACGGGAAGAAGGGGAAGTTGAAACTTCAAATATTGGACCCTTTTTCTCATAACTTGAATGCTTTCCACCATTTCCTAAACATTGCAAACATCATAACACCCCACGTGAACTCTTAACTTGTGTTGGAATGTGCAATGAAACTTCAGTATCTCATAATGAAAGGGAAACAAATGCATGCATGATGCCAAAAGGAATTAGCAAGGGTTATTACAACATTGAAAGAAATATTGGTCGTTGAGGGGTTCATATGCTATGAAATAGATCCAATACGTTCGAGTATTCTTCTTTCTCCCTTTCTTTAGGATTTGGGGTATTCATCGTGATCTACAAATAGATAGTTATGTTGGAATAATTTTGGATATTCAGCGTGACATACAAATAGATAGTTACATTGTTGCTATAAAAATGTGCAGGGAAACGCAAACCATCAACAATTGCTTCACCAAAGATGGATTGAATAAAAATGGAAAGTGCAGAGAGGGTTTTACTACCATGATTGGACTGTTGACATGGTCTTAATGATTGAAATAATACTATAATAAAGTAGACGTTAAGCCTTGGTGTGATTTATAGTCCATCTTATGCAATGATTCACGTTGATTTGCATAATTTTGTTATTAGTTTAACCGATCTATGTGGATTTTGTGCCACATGTTTGGCCAAACATCAGGAGGTTTCATTGATCTTGTTTCTTTGGGAAGTGTGTACAGTTGAAAGATTTAAGATTATCATGTATATCACTTATGCAGGGTCACTTGTATTGATGTTAGGTTATGGTCAGCGGTGTTGTAATGAGAGTTTACTACAATTAACTTTTGGATAATGGATATCGCCTATTGAGGGTGCACTTGTACTGATATGGAATCAAAGATTATATTTGCATTGCATATGTTTTACAAGATTTTGTTGATACCTATGTTAATTTTATTAATTGGGTTCAATTCATGAGGTTATCTTTAGATTTGGGGAGACATATTATATGATCTCTATACAATTATGAATTTGTTGGAGGAATGGCGTAGAAATGTTTGTTCATATTCTAGCTATGTACATTGGTTGTGGTTCCTCTTTTCTAATTTATGATTGTTTGAGTGTAACTCATATAATTTATGTTTTCCATTTAAAATAATCATGTAGGTTGCATGGGAGTCAAGTCACATAGGTTAGATTGATATTAAAGGAGGAATTCTTAAGAGTCTCGTACAGATACGTAGATGGGTATGTTACAATAACATTACATCACAATCCAAATAACAAGAACTTTACATCATCATGAGTGCACCTTGAATACACTATATCTACCATCTAAGCCATTCCAAACAAAAAACCACAATGAACAACCTTAAATCTTGCAGGATTACACATTCTTGTGACAAGTAAAAGTATGGAAAAGAGGAATAAGAGAGATGAAAATTCCTAATGAAATCAATATAGATATTGAGTATTTCCAAACTAATAGCAAAGTTGTGCATATTGTTGCAATATGAAATTAATATAGACTTGAGTTTGGCCAAACTAATAATAAAGTTCCTCAAATCGATGCTAGATCTTAAGTTTAACCTAATTGATAGCAAAGTTCCCCAAATCAATATGAATCACTACATAATAATTGAATTGGAGCTTGCACATTGTAGCAATGACAACGTCCTTTTAGCAATCGTACCAACCAATTGAATTAATCTTTACATAATCTTTTTTTTTCATAAAAAAATGTCGCACTTTCTATTAAGCAATAGAAGGTACAATTAAAAGGCGCTTTCTCGCAAGCTGGTAATGGCACTATAGGCCTGTACAAAATATTGTTCTCTAATCTATTTCATAAAATAGAATCTTGAATGTTCAAAAAAACATCAACACATTTTTTAGAATATGTAAACCAACATTAAGAGATTAGAAGAAAGATTCTTCTGATCTGGAAACCAAACATCCTCCCAAGAATTCTTCCCATTGAACCACATTGTTATGCAGAAAGAGAGCCTCCTTTGACAGGGAGTCAGCCTCCATGTTTTGTTCCCTTGATATATGAGTAAAATGTATATCATTGAATTGTATGGAAATAGTTTTCAATTTCTGATCGATCAATTGTAGCTCCAGGTGGGACAATTGAACAACATTTTTCATCCAATCGATATATAGTTTTGAATCGCCGAAAAATATGAATGTCATTCACCTCCTTTATGGTTTCCATTCTTAGAAGCGAAAATAAAGCTGAGAACTCGACCAAGTTATTGGTACCCGATCCAATATTAATTTTTCCATGGAAATGATGAGAGGGTGAGAGAAATAATACCATGCCAAGGCCACAAGTCTTTGTATTTCCCTGGCATGCCCCATTGAAGAAGGCCCAAGGCCTATTTTTATTTATGAACAGTGGTTCGAGTACTCTGAGTCTTTTAGGAGTTGGGGAGGGCTTATAGAACTGGAGAAGAGCAATCACCTATTGGGAGACTTTGATAGTAGGAAATGCTTTGTTCTTGAATAAGCTAGCATTACGAGCGAACCACAAACCCTAGGCAACTAGGATGGGGAGGACCTTCTATAGGTGAAGCCTTGGGTTCGAATAAAGATCCTTGAAGTAGTCTAGTATATTATATTTGGACCAGAGAGGTGTGGTCCCTAGATTGTCCTCCACTTCTTTCCAGACTTGTTTTGTAAATTCACATTCCAAGAAAAGGTGATTGTTGGACTCCTCCACTATCTTACAAAGGTAATATATCCCCGACCCTTGTTGGCCATGTTTTTGTAGATAGTCCCATGTGAGGACCCTTCCTTTGAGAATTAGGCAGAAGAAGGTACTGCTTTTGGAGGCCCTTTGATTTTCCAGAGTTGGGGGTACCACTAGTGAATTATTTCATTCCCCTAGTATCCCAATTGAATGATATCCCAATTTTGTTGAATATATCCTATTGAACATATGAAAGACCCAAGCTAGTGCCAGTTTGTGAAATCATACCAAATTTGTGACCATTTGTGTTCTAATTCCAGTTCCCTGGTAGAGTGCCAATTCTGGGCCCAAATGGATGATGTCTCCATATTGGCAACCTGGTTCAGTGTACAATATCCTTTCAGATACAAGCTGAGTTTTAAATCTTCTACCATGAACACATTATCTCCACCATCGACAATTGCATCTGATCTAATTCTCAGCTAAGTTCCATTGTCAACCTTCCATGCTAGGTGCTTTCCGATCACCGAGAATGCTTGAATTAATTCCCTCCATTGAGTTGATGTGATTGGAGTGTTCTTATTTCTTTTGTGGATCCAATCCACAATCGAGAGAAGTGCAATGTAATTGGTATTTAGTATAAGACTCCACAGGCTCTCTTGTGTCAGGAAGACCCAAAGGGACTTGGATGCCAACACCTATCCAAATATCACCTTGTCCTTAATTCCCCATCCACCCAAAGCTAGGGGCTTTGACAAGCTTTTCTAGCCTGCAAGATGAGATCCTTTGTATTCTATGTCACCCTTCCAAAGATAATTGAAACAATTTTTTTGAATTCAGGTAAGGATGCCTCAAGGGACCAAAGTCAATAGGTGCTAGAAGACAAGAATCACCTCCAATACTGATTTGATAAGTACTAGCCCGCCTCCCATGGAAATCCACCGATTACACCAGTAGTTGACTTTGCGTTCCACTTTTGAGACTAACCGCGACCAATCAACAACCCCATAACTATTTGGTTTGATTAAAAAGCCAAGATATTAGAGTTCATCCTCAATCTTCTCGAGATCAAATGGAAAAATGGAGGAGAATAATTCTCGGTGCTCTTCTTTTCATGAAGGTAGATATATGGTTGATTTCCTTTCATTTATAGACATTCTCGTTGTTGTAATAAACTTGGTTAGTAAATTATTTAAAACAAGACAGTCTGTTGTTGCACATCGACAAAAGATTAATACATCATCTACAAATAAAAGATAAGAGAGTCTAATTAAAGTCCCAAAGTTTATGCCCAAGAAGGATCGTGTCCTTCTTGCCTCCATGAGTGCTTGGCTAAGGCCTTCCATTACCAAGAGGAAGAGATAGGGAGATAATGGGAAGCTGTGTCAGAGCCCCCACTCTAATATGAAGGAGGAGGAGTATGCATCGTTGATTAATATAGCAAAACATGTTGTTGTTACACAAGCCATGATCCATTTGACGATTTGTAGCTCGAACCCAATATGTAACAATAAGAGACATAGATATATCCAAGAGACTCCATCGATAGCTTTTGATAAGTTGATTTTAAAGACCACCACCTATTTCTTTTGTGATTTTATTGTGTGGATGCCCTCCTGCATTGCACCAATGGCTTCATGAATGAGCTTGTCTTTAGAAAGCCAAATTGTTCTTGTGAAATGAAGTTAGAGAGTAGGGGTTTGAGCATCATTGCAGTGATCTTGGAATGTATTTTGTATAGACAGTTGCATAGCACAATGGGTTTGAAATCATCGTAGGAGGAGGGAAGATCCAACTTAGGGATCAAGGCTATGAAAGTGGAATTGATGCTTAGTTTTAGCTTTCCCTCTGTTCTAATTTCTTCCATAACTTTGAGCAAGTCCTCCACCACACAATCAAAAAAATCTTTGTAAAAGTCAGTTGTCCAGTTATCGAGACTTGGACTTTTGTCCTTTTTAAAGGACTCTAGAACATTGCTGAGGTCCTCCATGGTGATATCTATGTAGAATTCCTAGTTATCTACCTGGTTGACCATCCTCGAGAACATGGATATAAGTTCCATCATATCTCCAACCAAAATGGTTTTTAAAGTGCACCACCCCCAAGTCAACTAACTCAACAAATCCCTTTTTCTTGTTCTATTGGGGGTCCTCTAATTCCTAGATAGAGTTGTAATTTTTCCCGTGATTTGCAATTTTATGGAAATATTTTGAGTTTTGATCACCTACATCTAACTAGAGCACATGACTCTTTCGACTCAAGGATTATTAATTCTCAAAAAGAATAGAATGTTGTTTGGCTTCCAATAATTTGCATCAGTCCCTGATAGCTGAGGACATCAACGAGGAACCTATTGCCATCTCATAGTTCTCTTTCAATTCCTTTTCAACCAGATTTAGTTCTATTGCATTTGTTTGTCTACGTTTCATGGCCCATGCCGAGGTCTCCTTTTTTAGTGTTTGAATGTTTTGAACAAAGTGCTAACTGGTAGATAGTCCACTGTGCACTTGGAAAGGGGTCCATGATGCATAAACCAACTTTTTGTATTCCTTTATACTAGCTCAACTCGAATTATATTTAAATGGCAATCTTGGCTTCTCTTCTGCGCGTCCAATTTCTAAGAAAATGGGCCAGTGGTTCAAGTAGCAAATTGGGCCCACCCATGATCGATAATTGACTAGTGTCTCAAGCAACGTTTCCTTGGTTAAAAACTTGTCAAGGCGTTTACGAGTGCCATCATCCCCGCCTCTATTGTTATACCGGGTTGGTCTCAACATGATAGGTTCCACATCGATCAACTTACAGGTTTCCATTTTCTCCAAGAAGTAGTTGGAAAGTTTGTATTCCCACCCCTGCAATCCCTAGACCTCATCCTTGTTCACCGTGAAATTGAGGTCCCCTCCAATGATTAAACTATTATAAAAAATTAGAATGTTTGCAAATAAATTAATTCAAAACGCCTCTTTTCCAAAGTATAGTCCATAAGCATTGAGGATTAGCAGTCGACGATTCAATTCAATGCTATAGATTTATGAAAAAATGCCAAAGGCGATGGAAAATGAGTTAATGAGCTTTACTTTAGGAGAAAGTCCCAATATTAATCCGCTAGATAGACATGTTGAATCAGAGCCAATAAAACACCAACCTGGAAACAAACGTTCAAGGTCAAAGAGAAAGGAATCAAAACAACCCATAGTTTCTTGAATGAGTAAGATATCAAGTTTGGACTCTTCACACAGTTTGTAGAGGGATAATTTTTTGGCTTTCCCCCCAAAGCGAGGCACATTGATAGATAAAATGATCCTCAGGAAACCTTTCGAGAGGTCATCCCTGCTCTAAGGACCCCAGTATTGAGTTTTTATCTTCCTTGACATACCTCCCTGGAGGCATACTCTTGAGCGTGTTTAATTGTTGATTTATGACCTACTTTTGGCTAAGGCCCATCTTTGATAACATCCAAACCTACCCCCCCAAAGAAGACACAACCGAGTCCACGAGGGTGGAGAAGGTAGGGATCTCTCTCTGAAGAGAGAGAATGTGATTATGAAAGAGAATTAGCAGTCTTGATTGGAATGGCAACTTTTACAGAAGGAGATTCACATGAGAGAAACCCAATACCCACAATAACCTTCAAATATTTGACAACAATCGGGGTGGAGTTGGCAAGTCTAGTGGGAGAGAGAGACGCCACCCTCGCCTGGTCTAGAGCTTCATTACCAGAAGATGAAATGCATGTCGAGAAAGAAGGAAAATTCAAGGGAGACTTACTAGTTGCACGTAGATCCGACACTCGAGGCCCATAACTCTTTTAGGTTGTTGCGTTGCATGTTGGTGAGTATGCGGTCCTCTGTTAGCTTGTCCAACACGGAGAACACTTTGGTGTCCGGAAAGGCTGAGACAAATTCGATTCTAGGATTTTCATCTTGCACTTTTGGTGGGGTCTCCTCCTGAATCTCCACCGAGGCCCCATCCAGACCCATACCAAGGCCGACCAAGGAGAGAAATGATTGGTTGTCTCCAGAGAGTTTAGAAGGATTTTCTTGTGGAGGTGGTGAGATAGCCTGATCACCTGAGAGATCTGGCCTTTGAAAGTTCATAACACAATCTACATGTAATGCGGTGATAGCGGGAACATCTAAAGGGAAGATGTAGGTAGCCAATTGTTGGGTGTATTTTTTATTCCCTAAAACAATATCCATGGATTCATAGAGGCCAAGCCTTGGATCGACGTCCACGAGAATTTGAGTAACAAAACAATAGTTAGAGGATTTACAGCTTTTGTCTGCGGTGATGAAGGTGCCCAACACATCTTCGATAACTTTTAGACCTTCATCCTACCAGAACTTGATGGGGAGGTTAGGGATTTTAATCCAGATTGAGAGACTGGATAAATTTTCCTCTCTAGTGTCAAATAAGGGGTGCCATGATTTTGAACAGAAAATATGTTGATCCCAATACCACTGAACAACTAAGATATTCTCCACATCAGAGTTGGACCTTAAGATGATCCCTATCCAACATCTGGAAAGTAGATGGCATATAGGTAAATATCCCAGAGACGATCCCCATTCTCTTTCCATCCACGCCGTAAGGGTTTTGTATGCCATCCATCTTAAGATCTTCCCCGACTACGAGGGCAACTCTACCTCCCCGCAATTTAATGGTTTTGTGTTTCTTTCCCTCATTGCAATGAGAGCCTTCTTCAATGTCGTTCTTTTGCATAGGGGCGGGCAAATTCACTGAGTGAGTTTCCTCTGCTCTCTTTTCCAAGACATCTGACGGTTGTTCAATTTGATGAGATGACTTGAGGGTTGAGATATGGGTCACTGGTTGGATGTTCAAGTCACCCAAGGATCTGGTACTTCGGCTTAATGTCGTCTGACAACGAGCTTGCTTGGAAGATCCCAACGTGGGTAGGTGGCAGGGTTTAGGAATGCAATCCAAACTATCCACTGACAGGATGGCCCTCAGATCATTCCGTGCCATGTGTGAGGAGACTTCAAGTGTCGAATGTTGTGCCTCTTAAATTAACCTTGGATTGGAGAAGATCTCAGCTTCTGACATTAGATCCTCTAAATAATCTACAAGGGGATCACAACCCTCCATCATAGTAATACAACAATCCCAAAGTATGACAATTACACCATGCATGTGCCAACATCCAGTGCTCGTTGGTCGTTGCTAGAGTTAGGGTTTTCTGCCATTGTTAGGGTTCCTTCCACCATTATCTTCGACACGCATGTTCCCTATCTTTAGATAATCTTTATATTTGAAAAAAATATATTACAAATTTATATAAAAACATAATTGATAGATGAATTACACAAATATTTGTTTATATTCTAATTATATATTCTTATTTAGTTTATCACTATTCAACTTAAATTTATATAATTTCCATTGTTCATTTAAAATAATCTTAATGTATATAATTTTCCATTATTCATTTAAAATAATCTTAATGTATATAATTTTCCATTATTCATTTAAAATAATCTTGTTTTAATTTTTTGAGAAGGGTAAGTAGACAGATACGTTACATGAACCTAAGCGAATTGTAGTAAACTCCCGAGTCCCATTGCAACATGACAAATAACCTGACATCAGTACGAGTGCACCCTGAAAAGCGAGATCCACGATCCAAAAGTTTATCGTAGTAAACTCCCATTACAACACCACTGACCATAACCTGACATCAGTACGAGTGACCCTCAATAAGTGATATCCACGGTTCAAACCATTCCAAATAAAGAACCTTAAATCTTCCAGGTGTACAAACTGCCCAGAAAAACAAGACCGATGAAACCTCCCGATGTTTGGCCAAATATCTGGCACGAAATCCACATAGATCTGTCAAACTAATAACAAAATTCCACAAATCAATGCGAATCGCTGCATGAGATGGATTATAGATCGCTCCAACGCTTAACGTATGGTATTATTTCAATCATTAAGACAACGTCAGCAGTCCAGTCGTGGGAGAAAAACCCCTCTGCAATTTCCATTTTTATTCAATCCATCTTTGGTGAAGCAGTTGCTGATGGTTTGCATGTGCCTGCACATTTTTATAGCGCAACAGCATAACTATCTATTCGTAGATCACGCTGAATATCCAAAATTCTGAAGAATGGGAGAAAGAAGAATACTCCAGCGTATTGGGTCTATTTCACAGCATCTGAACCCCTCAACGACCAATATTTCTTTCAATGCTGTAACAACCCTTGCTAATTCCCTTTGGCCTTCTGCATGCATTTGTTTCCCTTTCGTTGTAAGATACTGGAGTTTCATTGCACATGCCAATACAAGTCAGAGTTCACGTGGGGTGTTATGATGCTTGCAGTGTTTAGGAAATGGTGGAAAACATTCAAGTTATGAGCGAAAGGGTCCTCCTCTGATTATAGGAGGTATAATTTTGGATATTCATGCTAAGCCTGCAAAAAATATCCGTGCAGGTACTACCACTCCTGGTCAGGTAAAACCCCTGTCCTCCAAAATTTACCTTTCTGTATATAAATTTTGCTCAGCCTTTAAAGCAGTAGATCTCTTTTTGCTTGTTTATGATACCGACAATAGAATACATCCATTCATGACTTTTGGGCAACTGTACCCTTCTTCTAAGGTATCGGGGGAAGCTAAACGTTCGTCTATTTGTTTGGAATATATATAAAATTTTGGATCATTAATATTCTGTTTAGAAATAAATGAAAATATTCCTGCTTTATCCAATGGGTAAGTGGTTCAGAGGAACCACTGGGGAAAGCTAAACGTCCATCCATTTGTTTGGAATATATATATATAAAATTTTGGATCATTACTAATCTGTTTAGAAATAAATGAAAACATTCCTGCTTTATCCAATGGGGTAGTGTTTCAGAGGAACCATTGCGTATCAAGCCACCCATCAAGGTTCAATTTCTAAAGGTGCAAATATCATGCCACTCGTCAAGTTTCAATTTCCAAAGGTGCAGATATCAGGCCACTCGTCAAGTTTCAATTCCCAAAAGTGCAAATAAGTGGTTAGGCAAAATGCAAGTTCTAAATGATATCAATGGAAAAGTGCCCCTGTCATGGCAGCTTAGCTGAAGGAAAGTGCTTATAATTAGTGGTTGTGAGATGTTGGTTGGTTTCTGAGTCTTGCCTGCAAAGAGGGCATGTACCAGGGCCGTGAAAGTTTCTTTTTTGGAGATTGTCCCAAGTGAGGGCTTTGTTATGCAAGAGAAGCCACATGTAGAGTTTAGACTTTGGAGGACATTTTAGCTTCCATAACTTTTTCCCCCACCATGGGACAGGATCTGCTCGGCCTTCTTGTGCCAGGGCTGCATAACCAGATTGAGGTGTGTATCCACCCGAAGAATTTAGGGACCAAATGAGCTGATCGTCTTGCTCAGTAGGGAAAACAAAGGAGTTTTGGAGTGCACCAATGTAATGATTCCACTGGGGTGCTTGTTCACCTTCCAGTCCAAGTTCTTCCTAGGATAGCCATTACATCTGCTGACTTAACATAGTCCCACCTCATGACTTGATTAAGATAATGAAATCCAGCATGATTGAGGTTTCTTATGAGCTGAATGGGAAGAAGATGAATATTTTGGCAGCCTACCCAGGGATCCTTCCCCATGAGCACCTGAGAGCCATTTCCGATGGCCAGACCAGCCAGTTACCTATTAGGGGGAAAGCTTTGATAATTGCTTTCCATATTATGAAGCCATTTTGCACCTGCTTGTTTGGATTTCTACTCCAGTCTATGATAGAGTCTTGTGGAAAATATTTTGCCTTAGTGATCTGAGCCCAGAGACCCTTCCCTTGGATGAGCCTCCACACGCTTTTTGTGGCTAAATCCTTAGAGAAAAGGAAGATGTTTTTGAGCCCCCAGCCCCCTAAGGCTTTTGGGATTGCTAGATTCTGCCATGAGTCAAGTACCATTGGTTTCCTGTCCTCACTTCCAGCCCAAAGGAAATGGAAAGAAAGTTGTCTGATTCTGTTGAGAATGCCTTTTGGAATCTAGGCAATAGATGCCCAGTAGACAGGGATGGCTTCTAGAACTGACTTGACCAGAACTAAACATCCTTCTCTTGAGAGCCATTTGTTACACCAAGAGTGAATTTTCTTCTCAAGTTTGGCCAAGAGCCAGAGCCAGTCATTTTTCTTGTAGCTATTAGCTTTGTGATGAATCCCAGATACTTTAAACTTGTCCCCAAGACCTCTGCCTGGAGAGAGTGTTTTTGGGAAATTTCAAAATTCTTTTGATCAGAAAGCCCCCAGGTAAACAGACAGGATTTTTTCTTATTGATGCACATTCCTGTAGCTTTGCAAAAGATAGGGAGTAAAGCTTCCAAATGCTCAACATATCTGACATTTCCTTCACAGAAAATGAGGATGTCATCAACAAAGAACAAGTGTGAGATAGTGCAGCCAGGGCTCATGGACATACCTTTTAGTTTGCCTTTTGGAGATACACAAATCTATAGGTAACACCTGTAGATGGAATGTAACTTCTATTGAGGAAGCTCTAAAAATCTCTCTCACTCAACATCACCCTCAAAACCTCAAGGCACTCCCGCTGACGGTGGCTTGGGGGGTATGGATAGCCAGGAATCATGTCCTCTTTGAAGGCACTTCTACCTCTGTTCAAATTTGTGCTTCCCAAAGCTTTGTCATCCTCTCAGATTTTCCTTCTATCAAAAAGACTAAACAGCCCCGATCTCAGCCGGAACCCCAAATTCAGACGGATGTTCCTTGGGTTTTTTTGACAGGGCAGCTCAAGGGGACTCCCCATGGGAGGAGCCGGTGGAATCTTACATCTTTCTAACACCCATTCAATAGATTTTTCAGCTGGTCTTGAGTCCGCTACAAACAATTTCAGCGAGCTTGTGGCCTTGAAACTTCTCCTTCAACTAGCACGGGAAAAATATATCTCACAGCCCCACATCTATGTGGATTCACAGCTGGTTATTCATTGAATGAAAGGGGATTTCTTGATGCAGAACTATGCATTTTCTCCTTTATTTCAGAGCCTCAAAAGTAGTTCACAGAATTTTTCTCAACTCACTTTTGATCATGTTTACAGGCATTGGAACCAGGAAGTGGACAGCCTCTCAAAAGCTGGTCTGGACCTGGACAAATGCACATGGAAGTCTCTGAGAAGAGCCCATCTGATACACAAGATTATTTTCATGACTCACGGCTCTCTCTAGTTTGAGCCTACCTGCATTCACTCTTTCTTTGCTGTCATTATGACAAAGATATTTGCCTTACAGGTCTTGTCTCTCATACAGTTCCTACACAGAACCTGCTTGTCCCATACAGATTTTTATTGATATGCATTCCTGTTTTGTCTAGTTTGATTGGGCTGGAGCTCCCTGAAATATAACTTGTATATAGACATTATGTCTTCTGCTGTCTGTACTAAGTTTTCGGATCGACAGTTTTGGGCTCATCAGCCATAGGAATGCCGGTGGCATCTACTTTTGTAATTTTGTTCTTCTTGGCAATAAAATTACTAGATTTTTTTCTCTGGAAAAAATAGTGGTTGTGAAAATGCACACTGCTTGTGGTGCCTAACATATTTGAGTCAACTATAATGCTTCTTAAGTTTAAAGGAAGCTCTTTTTCAAAAACAGTTCCTTAAATTGTAGCCTTTCCCCAGTTTATTCAAATCAATAGACAAAATTGAATCATTCTCTGAAAATATGTTGTAAGAAATGAGTTAGCTTCAAGTTTATAAGGCCCATTTCTGAACGTTTTATCGAAGTTTTGAATCAGTCATAGTCTCAGGCATATGTTGCAGGTTAGATATATAAGCGGGGGAGTAGCCAGAAATATTGCCGAGTGCATGCAAAAGCTCAGAGTTAAGCCCTTTATCATTAGTGTCGTTGGAGAAGACATGGCAGGTATGGTTCTGTAGTGCTTACTCATCTATCTGATAACTTGTCGCTTTATTTGAGATGTTCTATGGATTCTGTCTGTATTGCCCTGTCCAGGAAACACATTGCTTGACAACTGTAAGTCCCTTGGCTTGTCCATAGATGGTAAGTTCA
This sequence comes from Picea engelmannii, assembly GCA_009831015.1. Taxonomy (NCBI): domain Eukaryota; kingdom Viridiplantae; phylum Streptophyta; class Pinopsida; order Pinales; family Pinaceae; genus Picea; species Picea engelmannii. The sequence continues at coordinate 111,429 of ML776624.1, read as the reverse complement.
AACTAACTGTCATCCTTAATTTGCTTAGTTGCATTAAGTTCAGAAAATGGTAAGCATTAGGTCGAGGATGCATTTCTGCCTCGATAGCAGTATCTTTCTTGTATCCACTTATGTATGACTTTAGTCACTCAAGATCATGAGAATTGAACCCGAGATTTTTTATTTTACTACGTGTCAAAGTTCCGGGATTCACATTAAGAATATTAAGTTGCTATTACGGTCATTTTCATTTATGGGATCACTTTCGACATTTACAAGCAGTAGTGCAAACATGTTATTTTGTATTGGAGTTTCAGGAATCCGCAAGTGTAACAATGTAGCAACCCCTGTTGTATCAAACATATTTGACAATTCAGGAGAAATAGCAACCGCCGTTGCAGATGTGCAGGCAGTTGTAAGTTACAACTGACCATGGAAATTAATCAATTTGGTGGACATTCTCTTTTAAGCGGTTTAGGAGAATGACAGGGAGAGAGTACTGTTAGAAAATTCATAATTCATGTTTTTCATGGCCATTTGAGATGACAGGAAGAATCCTTGACAGCAGAATGGATAAACCAGTTTAGGAGCTATTTTGGCTCTGCGCCTTTGTTGATGATTGATGCAAATTTACAACCTCTGGCCCTTGAGGCAGCTTGCAATTGTAAGGTTACAGACTTTGATGCAGTTGTACTTATATCCATATGGGTAACAGTGATCTTATGCATAGGATTTCTCTTGATTTGCAGTGGCCAAAGAATCAAATACCCCAGTTTGGTTTGAGCCTGTATCAATTGCCAAATCAGTTAGAGTTAGAAGTATTATAAAATATGTAAGTAATGAGTAATTTTGTGTATTGCAAATTCTGTTTTATTGAGGTTATTGAAGCCCCTCTATTATCATTTTGTGCCTGCAGCAGATTTGCATTTTCAAGGAAATATTTAGTATGCCCTACCTCATTTCTTGATTTGCTGTGCAGGTAACTTGGGTTTCACCTAACGAGTCTGAACTTATTGCTATGGCAGAGGCAATATCTTCTTTAGATTTGTTTCAATCCCTTGAAACCCTGAAGAATGATGGCAAGAAAATGAATGTTGAAGCAATCTATGAAATTTTCAAACCAGCCATCAATATATTGCTAGACGAGGGTGTTAAGTTTATTGTTTTGACACTTGGATCCTCTGGTGTGTTTCTGTGTTTTAAAGAGGTATCTAGTTTTAGGATGCTCCCTACAAGTGGTTCTGAAAGCGATCAGTTTGAAAAGGGTCGAACAGGCAGTGGGGAACTGGCTCTGTTAACTGTTGAGAAGCCAAAGCTTTCAAATAATTACCATGCCAGATGCAAGGAATCTGGGCAGAAAATTCTCCACTTCAATTGCTTACATTTTCCAGCTTTGCCTGCATCAATTTTATGCCTAACAGGTGCAGGTGATTGCTTTGTGGGTGGTACCCTGGCGGCTCTTTGTGGTGGAAAGGACATCATAAAAAGTATGGCCTTTGGAGTGGCAGTAGCAAAGCGGGCAGTTGAATCTGAACTGAATGTACCTTCCAATTTATCTCCAACAATGGTTTCAGGTAAACTGTTCTACATGGAATCATCATTATTTTGCATATTTGATCATGTTGTCTTTTCTCTTTTTGAAAAATGTAAATTGCCATAGTTATTATTACTCTTTGAAGGTTTGAAACAGTGTTACCAACATCACGATATTATCTCCAACATCGCGATATTATCATATTTTGGAGGGTCGGTTATATTTTCCAATATTTTCCCCGATATTTTTCGATATGTTAGTTTTGCTAACATTTTCCGATGTTTTCCCCGATGTTTCCGATATTTTCTTTTCTGGACCCTCGAAGATATTTTCAACGACACGATGTTGGTAACACTGGTTTGAAACACAGGCTGTACGAGTGGTCTTCAAGATATTGCATTCCTGTGACTCTTTAGACATCTTATTTATCATTTACATGGTTACTAAGCTGATTGTAAGTTCTACAACTGGACTGAACTGGCCCACTGGGTCACCTTTGGTTTGGATTATCTGCACAACACATGGAATTTTTGAGAAAGCTCAGTGCAACCCATGGTTTGACAGTGTAAATTTAGTAACAGTTTGACAGTCCAATTTAGAATATATAAAAAATATTATTATAATGTGAAGATGGTGTCATCTCTCTTTGAAGAAGGGGAGGGAAAGAAGAAACACTAATGTCTTGGGACATTAACTTAGTACTTCTCACCTTGGAGTGGTAGCTAGAGAGCAGCACTTAGAAATTGAAATTGAAATTTGTATAAATGTCAACTAAGACCAAAATAACTCAAAGGGACCAGTAATTACAACTAACAATGATACCTAAGCAAAAGAGATGGTGCAAAAAAGACCCCTACAAAAAACAAAATGAATGATGAGTGAGTAAAAGAGCAACATGAAATGAAATGATATAAACATAGGTGTACAAGTAGGTTATCCCAAGAAGGAAAACCCTAGAAAGTGAAGGAGGGCCAATAAAGAAAGATAGCTTGAAATAAGATACCTATGCCATAAGGAAGGAGGGGCTTAGCCTTGCTCATCATTTGAAATTTGAATCAATACTACAAATGTTGACACCAAGTCCCTATCGAATAATGTCTTCTGGAGAGTCCCCAAACTGATAGTCATCCGGATTTATGAGCAGAACGAAATGACTACAGATTATTAATAGGTGCTTAACAAAAAATAACAGAGATACAGTAAAACTGGTTTTTTATTCAATAAGGAAATAAGCTGAAACTGTAAAATGCAGCAGAAACAAGCTTGCTGGAATGGTGGCGGCTTATCTCTGAGAAGAGATGTGACGGCTGCGCTCATTCGCCAGAAGATCATTACAATGAGGCTCTGAAGGCCTTTTTACAATAAACAGGAATGCCAAAAACCCTAGACATCCAAAAACCTAACCCTAGGAGATGAAGCACCAAAAGTCATGTGGGCCCCGTTTAGGTAAGTTAGTACATCAACTTCTCGGGATCGTAACTTTTGCATACGATTTCCGTTTACGCGTATGATAGCCCGTTGGAAAGGTATCGTCGAGGAGTTTCATTTTGGGGGTAATATCGAAAGAACTTTGATATTGCAACCCGTTTTCCCCAAAAACATCGTTTAGGGCCTCAAAACGACTTCGGAAGTGAAAAACTGCTAAAAATAGTAAATTACCAAAATTTTCAGAAAACTGTTTTGAGCCAGTTGGAAAGGTGGGTGGCCACCGATATCCACCTGGATCAATCCTCCCTCCTTAGGAAACAATGGTCTCCATTGCGTTGAGTTCCCCCATCAGATGAGGAAATTTCTGCTGAATTTGGCCCCAGGTGAGCCACTTGCCTTGGTGCAGGAGTTGCCCTTCTTTGACGACTCGATAAAGCTAGATCCTTTGCTGTTGAGTGCCCTTGATCTGTGTGTTCACAATCTGATCACTGGATACCTGTTGTATGCAGTCGGGGTTGAGCTCTGTTGGTGTCAG
>ML776624.1:47320-59795 GCA_009831015.1 Picea engelmannii | reverse complement strand
TGCATGTGTACTATTTTCCTCTGTATCATATCTCTGATATAAAGATATTTCATCTCATCGTGTTTCGATCCATCAAGAAACACTAGGTTCTCAAAGAGTTTTACACACAGCTCTTGGTTATCATCATAGGATCCATCTCATGGTTAAGTAAATTTGTCAGAAGCTTGTGAAGCCATATGGCTTCTCACATTTGATGCTATATACTCTACTTCTGTGGTACTCAAAGCCATAGAGTTTTGTTTCCTGCTACATCAGGAAATCACGACAAACTTCACGGTAAGACAACAACCGGATGTGCTCTTCTGGTCCACTGTACTCTCTGCTCAATTTGTATCGGCATATCCTGCAAAATCAAGTTCACACTGTAGGCATATCTCAGGCCATATCCAACTGTGCCTCATATATATCTCAATACATGCTTTACTGCTATCTAGTGAGTCTGTCTCAGCTGACTCATGGATTGACTAAGTACATTCACTGCATAGCATGAATTTGATCTAGTGTTAACTAGATACATCAATGATCCAATCAACTGTGGATCAATCTCGTCTGAATCATCATCATTCATTTTCTTCAAATCCATCACGGTGGTTTTGCATTCTATCATACTGAACTTTTTTAATATTACCACTGTATATTTTCCTTGACTCAGAAAAAATCTCATCGATCCTTTGTCATACTTCTTGTCTAAGAAGTAGTGCATCATACTCATATCCTTCATCTCGAAATCAGAAGTCAAAGCTTACTTGTATCCAATCAACAAGACTTTCTAAATAAGTTATCAAAAGAAGGTTCTCATCACTAACACTGTAATAGTAGTTTTGGACCTTGTTTTAAAAATCGGTCAAACCGGAACTGGAACTGGAACCGACCGGTTTGACTGGTTAGCTGCATGACCGGTTCGAACCGGAACAAAAACCGAACCGACCGGTTTGGTACCAAACTGACCGGTTTTGTTATAAACCGACCGGTTCAGTTCGGTCTTCCTTAAGCGGGCCCGCTGACTTCAAATACATATTTTTTTTTGCTAAATGATAACTCTAACCTCCTCTAAACCCTAACAATAACCTATATAACCCTATCACTCCCCTCTAAGTGCCTCACACCTCTCTCATTCATCATTTGGGAGAATTTGGGAGCGTTTGGGTTTTGGAGCAACATTGATTCTTGAAGAGCAACATTGAGGAGCAACATTGAGGAGCTTATTGGGCAAGTGTTTTGGGCAGTTTGTGGTGGATTTGGCATCTCAACTAGGAGGCTATAGTTCATCTTCAAGTTTGGAAGAGTTGGATTAGACTCTAGAGGTATGTTGAAAATTTTTCACTCATTTTTTTTCCATCTTGAATCTTGATTGTTGAATGTTTGAAAGTTTGAAACTTAGTAAGAGTCTAAGACAAGGTTCCTTCTTTGCATTTTCAGATTGCTTGCATTGTGCAAATTCCACCTTTGATTTAGCCTTTGAGTTTGCATTTACAAATTTACAATGGCCCCAAAAACTAAAGATGCCACATGGGTTCATGCTGAGGTGATTGAAGGTCTAATGTATTGCAAGTATTGTCAAAAATGCATAAGGGGGGGTTGGGAGGTGACATTCATAGGCTAAAAGAACACTTGGCTAGTGTTAGAGGCCAAGTTAAATCATGCGAGGCACCATTGGATGTTATTGGGCTTAATAGAGAAGAGATGAAAAAAGTACTTAATGACTACCAAGAAAAAAAGGCTAGGGAAAAAGCTATACAGGTTGAAATAGGGAGGAAGAGGGCAATGAAGGCAGCCAACCCCACTTTTGATTTTGAGGACTCTCCATCTATTCATTCTACTGGTGTTAGAAATAGAGACCCCTTTCATTATGTTCCTCCTCCCCTTGAAAGTGAAAATACCATGCATCCGCCTAAAAGTAAAAAGAGGAATCCCATCCAAAGCTATTTCACACCTCCCCCCACTTCTGGCTTTGACAATGCCAATGTTTCTCAAGTTCAACCCACTCAATTTCAGCCAACCTTAGATGACCATTGGAAGAAACAATATAGAGAGATTGCTTATGAGTACATAGCTAGATGGTGGTATCATGCTGATATCCCCTTCAATGCTGCTCGCTCACCATATTACCAACCTATGTGGGATGCCATTATTGCTTGTGATAGGGGCTTCAAAGGCCCTAGTATGCATGATTTGAGGGGATCTCTTTTGCCCAGAAAGGTCGCATCCATTGAAGAATACTTGATAGATTTCAAAGTATCATGGGCCAAACAGGTTGTACCATCATGTCAGATGGATGGAGTGATGGAAGGAACCGTACTATCATAAATTTCCTTGTCTCTTGCCCACAAGGAACCATGTTTTTGAGATCAGTTGATGCATCTGATAGGGTCAAAGATGCAAATTTGTTGTTTGAGCTATTAGATGAGGTTGTTATGGAGGTGGGGGTGGCCAATGTTGTTCAGGTCATCACAAATAATGCCTCTAACTATGTTCTTGTTGGGAATATGTTAGGAGAAACAAAAAGCCATATTTTGGACCCCATGTGCTGCACATTGCATAGACCTCATGCCCGAGGACATTGGAAAACAAGAATGGATCAAAAACACTATAGAGCATGCTAAAAGCATCACAAAGTACATCTACAACCACTCATGGGTTTTGACCTTGATGAGGAAAAACACAGAGAAAAGAGAACTTCTTAGGCCTTCCATCACTAGATTTGCAACTCACTTCTTGACATTGCAATGTATGGCTTCACAATCAAATAACTTGCAAAAGATGTTTGCATTTGATGAATGGAATGCATCTCAGTGGGCTCGTAGACAAGATGGCAAAGACACCAAAAAGAAAGTTAATGATCCCACATTTTGGAAAAAAGCAGCAGAAATTGTGAAAATTGTCGAGCCACTTGTTAAGGTGTTGCAGCTAGTGGATGGGGAAAAATTGGCCATGAGTTACATTTATGAGGCTATGGATCAGGCAAAGGAGCAAATAAAGGCAACATACAAGGATAGAGTGACCAAGTATGGGTCTATTTGGGACATCATTGATTATAGATGGAACAATCAACTCCATCGCCCTATACATGCAGCTGGGTATTTCCTGAACCCAAGGTATCATTACAGTGCACAACTTGGAGAAGATATGACTGGGGAGGTTAGAGATGGCTTGATTGATTTCCTTGAGCGCATGGTCCCTTCTGAGAGTGACCAGTTGGAGTTACACCGATAAATCACTTCTTTCACTAGAGCCACAGGCACCTTCGACAAGAACCTAGCAACGATTGCAAGGGATGTGGATGAGCCAGGTAACAATTTCAAAGTTTAAAGTTCAAGTGTTTAAATTTTATATACTTTATAATTTATTACTTCAAGGAACTAACTCGACTAACTATGTTTTTTTGCAGCAAACTGCTGGGAGTCATTTGGCAGCCATTGTCCTCAATTGCAAAAGTTTGCAATTAGAGGGTTGAGTCAAACTTGCAGTGCTTCTGGGTGTGAGTGCAATTGGTCTGTTTTTGAGAGGATTCACACGAAGAAGAGAAACCATTTAGAACAGAAACGGTTAAATGATCTAGTCTTCGTGCAGTACAGACTCTGACTAAAGCGCAACCAATTGTTGAACAAAAGACCCAATTCAGATCCTATTGTGTTGGATGATGTTGATCCAATTTTAGATTGGGTAGCGGAGACTCACCCACCAGAGTTTGATGTTGACTATGATTTGGAAATGGAGTTAGCAGGGCAGGTTCAGATGGATGCAGATCCATTATTAGGGCCCCACGGTCTGATTCCAGTGTCAGACATGGCAGGCCCTAGTGGAACCGCAGGCAGGCGTAGCCGTATACCTCGTGTGCCTTGTCGCGGTTGTACTCATACTACTACAGCTAGTGCAACTTCAGAGCATGTAGTCACAAATGTCCCTGATGGTGATGAGTCTGAGGCCGAGTTCGAGTCCGAGTTAGAGACAAATGATGATGTCGAGGGCGAGGATGCCCATGCCATTTCTACTTCTAGCAGTAGTGATGATTGATCGTTGATCATGTTGATCAATGAGATAGTGACTTGTAGTCTTGACTCTTGTTAGTATGTTTTTTGTTGTTGTGGTCTATAGAGGACCGAGGCCATTTAGACTCTAGAGCCTCCTTGATAATGTATTTATGTTTCGATCTCTAGATATGTATTGCACTTGGTGCCATTTTGATATATTCATGATCATACTTTGGATATATTGTCTCTAATTGTCTCTAATGCTTTGGAAACATGATTTAAAATCTTAAAAAAATATTTTTTTCGTTAAAATTTAAATATTTTATGTATTTTAAAAAAAACCGGTTCGACTGGTTCATTACTGGTTTCGGTTCCGGTTCAGGTTGGACCCTCGACCGGTTCCGGTTCAGGTTGGACCCTCGACCGGTTCCGGTTTTTAAAACTATGGTCTAGACCCTCTCTAACCTGACCCAGTCTGTTTCTAACAAGCTTGACCCCTAGCTCTCGGAGCCAGAGAGAACTGTGGGTCTGATTATTGCCTCCATGAGGTAGAGTTTGGTCAAGATGTCTTGAAACTTGGCCCAAGAAGCACCCTCTCTCGATGAGGGCCAGGGAACCATACCTTGTACTAAGCCGAGGGTGAAGGGCCTGCTGCATACTGAAACGAGGCCTCGTGAACTGTACTCCCAGATATATGTAGGCTGTGGTGATCTCAATCTCTTCCCCCTTGTAATAGAAATGTAAATCAGTAAGAGAGCTCTTTGATGCATTGAAGATCAAAACCTTGGTTTTACCTAGGTTGACTGTCAACTATCGACAATCACAAAAGCTGGCCAGTGCATCGATCTATCTCTACAGGTCCTCAGGAGTGGAGGCAAACAAGACCAAGTCATTAGCGAATAAGAGCAGAGAGATCAACAACAGATGTAGAAGACAACCATCCCCCTCCTGGATATGCTCATGGAGGAAAGAGGATATGCTCAAGGTTGGGTGGCGTGGCGTGGTGTCTAGGGAAAACGGCATGCCAAAAGGCTTTTGGGGAGTGGCGGAGGGCTTCACAAAGTTCCGGTCTCCTCCGAAAAAATATTGGCACCAAAATAGGCACCAAGAACGGGTTTTCTGTGTTTTAGAAGTCGAGTTGCTCTTCATTATTCGTATCCGCAGTTGGAGCTCATCATTGGCTCTGCTCAGCTTCTGTTGCAACTCTGTGCCTTGGCTTGGCTAAAAAATCGAGGATGACGACTTGGCATCAGATTTCCAGAAGATGATCAACAGGCGGAGGTATAGGGTCATTAGCTCAGTAAAGGACGACTCGGTTTGGATGGAAAACCCTAGTGCTGAGGAGGACGCGAAATCCAATCAGCGGGCAGTCGTACGCTCTCCCACGCAGGTTTGCACAAGCCTCGTATAATCCCCTTCGAGGTCTAGTTCGATTGAATGACAGCAAATCGGTGAGGAATGGCTCAATGGTCCGGCAGAGATTCGCAACTCGTAGTTTACTAGACGGCCCCCCCTTTTTTTCTGCGTCTGGCTTTGATACCAAATGAAGAGATATCAAACAACATTAATGGAGCAAGACAGAAATATCAGCAATACAATACGCCAGCTCAAACATTTTCATTATCAAGACAAACATTTGTACATTTGCAAGAGCTATGGCATGAAACTATCAGCTCCTAAAATCACTCAACTATCTCTCCACAATTCACTCAACTAATATTATCTCACTCTCAACTCTCAAAATATCCCTTTGAGATATAACAATACTAACAACGAATATATCTAGAATAATCAAATGAGTCATTAACCCAACATCTTGTTCTGACCTTTTGTGGAGTTATGCTTTTATGTCTTGGTTACTTCCCTGCAAATCACTCGACCGATTTTTTCATCCAACAGAAGTGGTACAATTGACTTCAGGTTTTATCCTATGGTTTAATTATAATTTTTTCTATTTACAAGAATGCACTTGAAATCTGTTTATTTCTGTCATAGCTTTCTACAATTGTTTCTTTCTATACATATTACTCATCTGTTAAAACCATGAAGATATTACATTCTAATTACAGAAGTCCCAGTTCTCAAACAAATCAAGAAGCCAAGGATGATTACCATATTTCTAATTGACAAACATGTTTTCTGATTCTCCAAGAGGCAAAGGTGAGGGAAATCCTATTACTTGCGGAAGTTCTCCTGGCATCCCCATTGATAGTGCTGAATCCTGATTCCTTGGAATCTCGAATCAGAACAGGACAATGTGATGAACTTCAAAAGGCATCAGGCAGTGTTTGTACACACTGACATGAGCCAAGTGCATAGGACACAGAAATCAATTTCTCGTTTTGGTTTCTTGTTATCAATTCTTATTTGTTGTATTATAATTTCAAGAAGCAGTTCTGCTCATTTTTTGTCTAAAACTTTTCTTGAGCTTTGCATATTTGGTGGAATGGTCTCTGTCCTTAGTTGTGTTGTTTGCATGTTGTTTACAGTTTTTATGCTTAGCCATATCTTTTGGTAGATTTTTTTCGATTAGTCTTCCCAACCTTCTTATGAAAGTTAGTTCACAACAGCATTGCTACAAATAAAAATAAAGAGCACAGAAAATTGGAGTCTAAATTCTGATTTTTTTTGTTGTATATTAATTAAGATTAGTTGCCTTGGATGCAGATGATGCGAAGACTGCCCTATTACTGATGAGAACAATCGATTCACTATTCTGATAGGAGGTATGATTTGCTGTTTTTGACGTATTGGGGTTAGTTATGATTCCATAAATATTGGATGAATTCAGGCTCCTGATACGGTAGCAGAGTGCTCAAGTTTTCTTATTGGCCCAATGAAAGCATGGTGGAAACATGCCAAAACTCAAATTCAATTGAAACTTGGGTTTGCTTCTTGTCTGATGTAGATGATTATCATTCCGACAATAGTTGGTTATTGATAACTTAATATTGTGGATGGTTTTCTTTGGACAGGGAATAACACTTGTGTGCTTTGCAGCTTAGAAAGAACATAAAATGACTCGTCGACAAGCCCTAGCTCTCAACTCTACTATCATCTATAATGGGATGTGTCTGATGTCTGAGGAAGTTCGTGATGGGCAGGGACGATAACAGTGTGATGCATACCTTAATTTTCACTCCATTTAGTTATCAGAAGTTTAATTCTAATCCACAAAAGCAGTTGAAGCAGTTCCTGGAGAAATTTTGAAGGATGCTTTTTCTGCTAGATTTTTGGCAAAAGTTTGAAGGGACACATTTACTATTTAGAAAGATTGTTGTAAGATATTTGATAACAAATATTACAAATAATCAATATTTTCTAATGCTGATGCATACCTTAATTTTCACTCCATTTAGTTATCAGAAGTTTAATTCTAATCCACAAAAGCAGTTGAAGCAGTTCCTGGAGAAATTTTGAAGGATGCTTTTTCTGCTAGATTTTTGGCAAAAGTTTGAAGGGACACATTTACTATTTAGAAAGATTGTTGTAAGATATTTGATAACAAWTATTACAAATAATCAATATTTTCTAATGCTGGGTAGTGAGGTATTTTTAAGGGAATCTTTTCCTCTAATACAGACATTTCTTATTTCTAGTTAAAATTTCTTGCCAGTGGAGAGCTTTCGTGAGTTAAGCCATGGTCGGTACTCTGTGGAAGAATGGACCAGAAAGACAATTGAAATAAAAACTTCCTGGCAAAATCACGAGTGTTTCTAAATGTATCTTACCAAATGCAACTTTTATTTGGTGGATAACATAAGAACTGAGGGGATGAGAGAACTTGTCACTAAGCGTGCAGTTTAAAAATACTTTTATTTGTTGAGACTTCTGGTAGTCCAGGATATAGCTCTTCAAATGAACCATTTTTGTCCTATCTATCTATATAGATAGATAGACAGACAAAAAAAGGGTTTATTCTCTGTTCTCAATAAAGCACATAGATGTGGTATGCGGTATGACTGTTGGATTAAGTGGTGTTTGTAAATTGATAGGCAGAATATGGAACATGCCAATTCTATGGTATGAAAGGACTAATAATGATGTGGCTTTCTCTAATATTTTCATCTGTGGGAAAAATAGGATGAAACATGCCAATTCTATGGTATGACAGGACTGATAATGATGTGGCTTTCTCTAATATTTTCATCTGTGGGAAAATTAGCTTGTCCATTTTGCAGTTAGCTAGGACTTAATTCCATCATATAGGGTTTTGTGTTTTTATACCACCAAATCTATGCCATAGTGTCTAGATTGCAGGTGCAAGATTTTGAATGCAATGTTTTGCTTTAGGCACATTTGAAATAATTGCTAGGGGATTTAAACTGCCATTTGTCAAGATGTCTACCTTTATCTTCGAACACAATGTTGCTTCGACGGCTTCTTTCCACTTATATTTCTCTGCCATAGCACCTTCCACCCCCTTCACCAAATTTAAACATTCCATATTTATGCGTCTCTTAATTTGATCATGGGAAAAATGTTTCTATCAAATAACTTAATGTTATCCTTCATTATCAATGATACTTTAAGATCACTGAAGTTGCCATTGCAGTCAGAGACATATTGTAATTTAGACTTTTGCTTTTATATTTTTATATATAGTATTTTGGATTGGCAAGTGCGTGCAATGGCAAGACATGTATAAAAATGTATTTTGTGTTTGACATGATTTACAACGTTTGGGTTTTAACATCAACTACTTTCTTGGTTATCAACACCTTGAGCTTTCGATGTTGAGGGCTATACCACGATTGGAGATTTTATGAAAAGTTGTACTATTGATTAATGATTTATTCATCTCAATATTGTCAATTTTATCTTTTGGAGGGTAATGTTAAATATATCTAGTTTTATCTTTTGGTTTTGGTTTTTTTCTATGTTTAATGGTTTTGTTAATCTCCTAAATATTAAATTAGGATCTATCGTTGTTTTGAGGTTTGTTTAGAATTATTCTTAAGAAATAGAACATAAGAAATACACAAGAACTCGGCGTAAAAAGGCTTTAAGGCATTTTCAAACATTTTCAACACTTGTATTCATTTCATGATATCAATTTATAGTACATGTAATTGATCACCTTTACATCTAGATCTCACTAACACCTCATCAATGGATAATCACAACATCTTATCAATAGATAAGGATGACAATTCATAAGAAGGTGATTTCAAACTTTGTGATTGTCTAGGAATTCATGGTCTAACATTTCCCTCTTCAATCACAAGTTTGAATAATTGTACCAGTAAGGCAACATGAACTAGTGTATAAACTGGTATTGTCTCAATCTTCAATCTGAAATTTCTGAATTGAGCTTCAATGAACATATCACTGCAAAAACTGCCAAATTTGGATGGTGAGTGGTTCATCTGAAATGAACTTTGAAAGAGTAGAAATTCTAGTCTTGAACAACTTCAATGTTCGAACATTCTCTTAGTAATTTGGTAAACAAATAGGATCACCATTCTGATATCAATGAACAAAAAGGATCATAGAAGTTCTCTTTGAAATTTGACACAATCAGGGGTCGATCAACATCTCAATGAATGGTTGATTTTATTGTAGATAGCTCGTTGAGGAGACTAGTTGTCATGCTAGAATTTCCAAATTTTAATTAAATTTTGATGGATAGGACTTCGAAACTCGAAGTTTGATTATCATCATTGGGATAATCAAAGTTCTCTTCGAATTTATACACAATTAGGTGTCAATCAACATCCCAATGAATAGTTGATTTGATTGTAGATAGCCTGTTGAGGAAGGTGTCAATCAACATTCCAATGAATAGTTGATTTGATTGTAGATACCCTGTTGAGGAGACTAGTTGCCATGTTAGAATTTTAAATTCTAATTAAATTTTGATGGATAGGACTTTGCCATGTTAGAATTTCAAATTCTAATTAAATTTTGATGGATAGGACTTTGAAACTTGAAGTTTGACAATCATCATTAGGATCATCGAAATTCTCTTTGAATTTAGACCCAATTAGGTGTCGACATCCCAATGAATAGTTGATTCGATTGTAGATAGCTTGTTGAAGAGACTAGTTGCTAGGCTAGAATTTCCAAATTCTAATTAAATTTTGATGGATAGGGCTTTGAAACTTGAAGTTTGACTATCATCATTGATATTCCCCCCTATCAGGTGCAAGGTGAGAAAATAGTTGAAGGGCTTCAAACTTGAGATTTTATATTCTTCTATTTTTCAACTTCAGATTTTGTATTGTTTTGTTTTTCAATGATTCATCATTACATATGGTGGTTTTTTTTATTAACCACTAACAATTTTGACTTGATCAATGTCATGGTTTTGGTTGACCACTAACCATTTTCTCTCCCCAAAGGTGCTAGAGGGTATCTTGTTGTTTTACCAATGTGCTTCCCCCCGAGGTGTAGAGAGTACCATCTTTGACTCGTGTTTCAATCATGTAGAATTGGGCCATAATCATGCCCAAAATCTTCAGCTGGAACATCTATTTAAAATTCTTTTACTTTTGTGTATTTACTTGTGTATGAACTAGATGATAAGACTTATGCAATTTCTTGACTTGTTGATTCCATGGCCAAAAACTTTTCCAATCATAATGAATTGTTTTCTTTTTAGCTTTTTTCTTTCAACATTTTTTTTGAGAGATAATTTGTCTTTCTACAATGAAGACAAGGATGGAGATCAAAACGTTGATTCTCCATGTGACTGATTCTATGACAATGTTGGCACTTACTATCAAGATTCTTAACTTCTTCATTAACTTTTGAAATCTTCAAATTTTTATCAAAAAATCCTACAATGAAGACAAGGATGGAGATCAAGACACCGATTCTCCATGTGACTGACTCAATGGCACTAGATTCTTAACTTCTTCATTAACTTTTGAAATCTTCAAATTTTTATCAAAAAGTTTGCACTCACAAATTGAACTGGTTTGGAGTAATTTGGAATATGAAAGTTGTTGCCTATGACATATCCTAAGCCATGTCAATTTTGTTTTTAATTTCATCTCTTCCCATGGTTTAACAATCATCTTGGAAAGATCATTTTGATGTTCTTCAAATTCACATACACTGTTGCTTTTACGATTCCATGTTTTAGTTTGTAACTCATCTTCAATAATATTTTTTTTTCATCAATTAACGGTACAATTTACACTATTAGCTCTAAACTACCCAATACAATTTACACTATTAGCTCTAAACTACCCAATATTTGGAGGATTTTGAATACACGTACACTATTAGCTCTAAACTACTCTAAACTGCCCAATATTTGGAGGATTTTGAATACACGTACACTATTAACTCTAAACTACCCAATATTTGGAGGATTTTGAATACACGTAAGCTAATATTACTTTAATTAACTGTACACTAAACTATCCAATATCTATCCAATATTTGGGGGATTTTGAATACACGTACACTATTAGCTCTAAACTACCCAATATTTGGAGGATTTTGAATACACGTAAGCTAATATTACTTTAATTAACTGTGCAATTTACACTAAACTATCCAATATCTATCTAATATTTGGGGGATTTTGAATACACGTAAGCTAATATTACTTTATAGTGTCATTTTCACATTGCAAGTTGAAACAAGTAGACTAGTGAGAGCCATGGTATGCAAGCAAGTTATAAAATTTGCACCGGAAGTTTGACACAATGTAAAACTTATAAAATAGTTGTAAACATAAACATATATCATTTTACTTATCATAATGATTGCGACGTGTTTTCATAATTTGAATCCCCGTGACATTTGTGATTAGAGCCCCTGTTATGAAGAAATAGGAAGTACATCAATGGGCATTCCACTTTGCTAAAACCTAACCGAAGGTCTTTTCATGTTGAGATTCCATAGTTTTGGCCACAACAACCATGTCTTTGCTCAAGGATGATGGATGTGCATGTACAAAGTTTTATTGTTCAATTGAGATTCCATAGTTTTGGCCATAACAATCATGTCTTTGCTCAAGGATGATGGATGCACATGTACAAAGTTTTATTGTTCTTTGGTTATTATAGATACATGTTCAGCCATGTCTTTGCTCAAGGATGATGGATGTGCATGTACAAGGTTTTATTGTTGTTGGATGGATGTGTATGTACAAATTTTATTGTTCTTGGCTATTACTGATATATGTATGTTTGTTGTAGGCATTGTGGCCCTTTTTGTAGGGCACTCTTGTTGCAAGCCATGGAGGATGAAGGAGAAAATTAATGACAATTGAATGTTGTGGAAAGAGACAATTTGTGGTACTGTATGAAAATAGAGTGGAAAGAGCTAGGACTAATGGAAGTGTGGGATGAAGCTATCTTAAATACAATATGCAATTATTTTTGCGTTTAAGAAAGTGCCCAACCTAGAAGAGGTTGACACTAACATTGTAAGTGAGATCTTTACCCTCGATATATTGGTTAAGATTCCAAGCTGGAAACTTTTCATGGATTCATAATTTAGAATTTTAGGATTTTTAGGAAAATTCAATGGTCTAGTGCTTCCTC
>ML776624.1:20273-34827 GCA_009831015.1 Picea engelmannii | reverse complement strand
GAAGGATCTTCCTCTAGATGCTTCTCTTAATAGACATATTTAGTATAAATAAGGGTCGAGGGTATGAAAACCCTAGCTTGGAGATTAATGTAACAGAGCGCTGCTTGATTGGAGGTTGCCCCCTTGAAGAGGCCTTTGAACATTTCTTTCTGAATCAAAGTGCTATTTCTATTGCTGTTCTTATATTTATTGTGAAGATTATGCTGGATATTTTACTGTTATTCTGCCATTTCTATCATTTTATTTCTGTTCTGCATATTTTATATATCTAGTATCTTGCATAGCTTGCTGAGAGTACCAGGAGATGCGCTAGGCTAGGGCGCACTAGGCTATCCATAAATTAGGTCAATCTCTTCACTTAAGGTGCCTCAATGAGAGGGTTAGGGTTTCATTGCTGCAGCAAAAACTGGCTGCAACTGCAACTACAAACGAGCAAATCCTCCCAATCTATCTTCCAATGGTTAGAATTTCCGAAGATAGTGTGGGCCCATAACCTGTTAGAATATAATGGATGTGCTCATTTAACCATAGACAATATAGCAATATTGTCACCCAACCATAGGCCGAAGCCACCCCCGATCACCTTAACCTTGACAGAGAATCATTTCGAAAGCAAACCCTAGGCTAGATAGCCAAACAAAGGTGGCACAACTCTCTCCAGGGAGAGTGCACCAAGCAAGAATAACAGAAACTGATCAGAGAGTCCAACCCAAAAAAGCCGAAAATACAGATTGCAGAACTGCTGACAACCACTACTCCTAGGACTTGTGCACAAACCGGCCAACTGCAGTGCACAAAAGTGTGCTTCTGCAGTTCTGAGAAGTCTGGCCAAAATGAAGATTGGCCTCCTATATTTATACTATTTCTGACAGACTACTTGGGCCGACTTCTCATTCTGGGTGCTATTTTACTTAGTATTTAACATTTCCTTTAGTCAACTTCTTCTATTGGAGGCTAATAACATAATACAAATTATTCTCTTGAGCTGACTTGTCTTCTAGGGTTATTAGCCAACTAATTAGGGTTTCTTCTTACTTCCCAAAATATTCTATTCTCGTTAGGGTTACACGTGGAGGTAAATACCTCCCGTGGCTACCATAATATCAACAACACTCGTAACAAGATTGAACCATTAAGAAGACTTTTATGAATATTTAGCAACATTGTTTAAACCCAATTGCAAGTCACTACAAACATAATCTAGATCTTCTTATTTTCCATATATTAACCTATTTTTTTCTTAGAATGAATTTGGTTGATGTTGCTTTGGATTTTTTCATGAGTTGATGCCCTTGTCCCTAGCTTAAGACACAAATTGCAAAACATTGCAATTTTGTGGGCCCTGGTGCATACAAATTTCCACTATATTTCTGAATCACTTTTGACCTTATCATACTTCGTTGCTTCGCTTCCAAATATCCCTCTTCTAACTTGTATTCCCTACACTACCATAGATGTATTTGGATTAAGCCTATCAATAGCCTCACAAAGTCCACTCATGAATTTTTCATCTTGATGTCTTGCTACCCAAACAATCTTGGGTCCAAATAGCACGTCGCTACATGTAAAGGCTATGCATCATCTTCTATCTTTGATTAATTACCTCCCATATCTCTCGATATTCAATGCCCACTTTATCAAAAACACTTTAAATGGCTTGATTAACTACCTCCCATATCTCTCGATAATCAATCTCCACTTTATCAAAAACAATTTCAATGGCTTCCTTGCAATGATCCTATGCCCTCATAAAGAAAACCCATACAAGGATCATCATCATCAACCATGCAACACATCAATAATTGGAGCACACGATTTTAAAACTATGTTAGTGTTTTCCTAAAATCTATTTTTAGTATTAGTTGTTCCACCTTCCTTCCCTTCGATTCTTTTGAAATATCTCTCCAACTCATTATTGTAGAAAATAACTCCTAGGCTTATTTTTTCTTCAACAAAATTTTTCAAAGTATTGTAAAATGTGGCAAACCTTGTATCACAAGGCCTCAACAACTCTCTATATATGATTTTTTTTTGTATATGCTCAAAATTGAGGCGATGATTAATGATGAATTTTGCAGTTGCTTTTTTCTCTTTGGATAGTCTCATTGACCCATAGAAATGAGGTTAAATAGTGCAACGATAAATCCAATGAGTGAGTTTTACAAGGGGTCCAATAAATGGTTTTATACTCCATAATCATCTTTCCTGCATCGACATAGTTTGAGGCATTATAAGTGACAACTTGGACAACATTTTCTCCCCAACCTATTGAATTATTGAATTGCATCATCCAAAATTTTGAAAATATATTATTCAATATTCACACAATCCATTGTATCGTTTGTCTTTAAAAATAATACCCCTTGAGGGTGATAAATAAGCACAATAATCAAAGGTCAATGAAACAAATATGACCAACCATTGATCAAAATTGTGCAACCTATGAGCTTCCAACACCATTTAATATCAACCAACCCATTTGCCACTATTTCCTTTGTTTTCTTTAGCACAATGGTCCTTAGAGCCTTATATATAGGAGGAATATGCCCCTTTCCAAAATCAATTTTTTTTAATGCATGTAAAAAATACGGGCTTCTGGCCACATTAAACATAATTGCACATGCATAAAAAATTCAGCAATAACATTGTCAACTTGTTGGTTCTCTATAGATTTTCAAAATGAATTGAATGTTGATGTTCCACTTGTTTTTGTTGGTGTGGAACTTGAGTTGTTGATGTTTGAGGTGAAAGAAAGAATGGTGGTTGAGGAAGACACATCAAATTCCCTCTAAATTCATTGTCTTTTCATTTCCCTTTCCCCCCTTTTTGCTTTTGATTTGTCATAGTTTTTCACTATTGCAACTTTTTTCTATGCAAATATTGTTGGGCATCCTTCCACACAACCTCCATTTCCATTATTATTTTTGATGTTAGTGGGTAGCATCAGAAATGTATTTTTGCACAGGTCTCTGTGTCTAGGCACGTGGAAATTGTCCAAAGCCTTCTACTCTTGAATTTACTTTAATTAAAGGAATTATTAAAGTAAATTTCTTTTATTAATTAATTATGTAACTAATTAGTTGAGTTATTTAAGGAAAGTGATAAAATTACTTAGCATATAATCTTAGCATGCAATACTCACATGTAATCTAAATCTCAAGTGAGATTTGAAATAGATTATAACTCATGATTATAAAAGCAAGGCTAGGGTGAAGGAGGAGACACATTCACACATAGATAGCAAAGAAGGACTTTTGCTAGTGTGGAGTCATTCAAGAGTGTAGAGCAAAGAAGAACTTTTGCTTACACTTGACAGACTCAAGGAGACTTGATACTTGAGAACTTGGATTAAGAAGGACTTTGATTCAAGGAGATATTGGATAGTGAAAAAGAAGGACTTCCATTTAAATATTAGGTCAAGGAGAAGAGAGAACAAAGGCTTACACATGTGGGTTTCAATATGAGGAAGCCATAAGAGAGTGTCGGATAGTACGAAGCTTGTCGTATAAGTTTTTCATATGGACACACGGTTCACAATGTAGATAGTCGTGTATATATGCGATTCACAAGAAGAAAAGTCATGTATGCCTAGAAAAGAGTGCCCAAACTGGTTGTACAACAGGTCAAACGTTGCCAAGTTAGTCTGCAGTTGTATTTCTCTTAGTGGGCCATTATCCCTATTACATGAGCCTTGGTTTTAGCATAATAAAATAATTCTCAGCACTAGTTTTCCCCAGGGTTTTTCCAGGGGTATCTACCAAAAAATATTGGTTTTTATGTGTTCTTGATTTGGTTTCCTTATTTATGATTTTGTTGCATGTTTAGTTGATTACTCAGTTATGCTTTTAGTAGTTAAAGTGATTTTGTTTTGAGCTAACTATCGGGTGTTGAGTAGGAGAAATTTCAACATGGTATTAGAGCAGGTGCTATGAAGGGAAGCCAAATCTCAGATCCATAGCAGATCCATAACCAACAGGAGGAAATCGAAGGACGAATTTTTTAGGGAAACAATCGTACTGAGGCAAAGCTAAGTTTTTGCAGGTGTATGGAGGCATACATGATTCATAAAAGGTAGAGTCGCATACATATGCAATTTGCAGTGTGTCGAATCACGTATATACGCGATTTGCAATGTTCACAGTTGCGTACATGTCGTACAAATCAGTACAGGGGAATTTTTTTAGCAACAAGTTATTTCCAGGGCAGTTTATCATGCCTTAGAGATGGAAGAAACACCATTGAGAGTTCAAGACATATTGGATTGAGCATCCAAATTCCTATCTTGGAAAACAATAGTGACTTTAGTGTTGAAGGATTATGACCTTTGGGAGTTAGTGGATAAATCAATTACTCCACTGAAAAATCCGACAGCTTTAGATGCTCACAACAAAAAGGAGATCAAAGAAGAAAGGGTCTTCCTAGATTCAATGAAGAATCATCTAATCCCTCATCTAAACGAGAAGAAGATGACCAAATAGATGTTTCATCCCCTGGTAAGTTTATTCCAGAGAAAGAACAAGAATATGAAGAAAGGAATAAACTTAGATTGGTTTAGATGTCTAGATCAGATAATGTTACCAAATATCTCATGAGGATCACACATGTACGTGATTAACTTGCAACCATAGGGGAGAAAATTGAGGATGAATAGCTCATGAATGTGGCACTGAATGCCCTTCCCAAGTCTTGGGAACCATTTGTCAAGGGAGTTTGCACTCGAGAAAATATCCCAGATTGGCAACGAGTTTTGGATGATTGCATCAAGGAAGAGACTCGGGAGGAGGAGAACCTGGTCCTTGTCAGTAATACAAGGAAGGGAAAAGGAAATGTTTCCAACAAGCAGTGTAACAATGAGGAGTCAATATTACAACCAAGAAAGAAGGACTTGAGTAAAATAAAGTGCTTCTCATGTCATAAGAATGGACTTTATGCATCTCAATGTCCAGAGAAGAAGCAGAAGGGCAATGGAAAGACACAGAAAACAACATCACCAAAGACACAACTTGATGAGTTTGCAACGAAATTTGAGAAGGATTATTCAATGGTTTCTTTCCTTTCTACTAGCACAAAAATGATGAGTGCTTGGTTCTTGGACAATGGTGCATCTCGTCATATGACAGAAACACGAGATTTATTTAGTAGTCTGACAGTGAGGGAATTGAAGGTTCATTTGAATCTTGGTGATGATGGCAGGTATGATGATGCAGGAGAATCATCATCAAAACACACATGGAAGACAACTCAACGCCCTAGCGCGCCTTTTGAAATAATTTTGAATTTTAAAGTTGGCGTATCATGTAAATATTTTTGAATGGATTGTAATTAAAGAAGATATTAAATATTTGGAGGCTGAACGATTGCATGAGATCATATTTCCTTTAATGTAGTTGATTGTTATACAGATCTGGAGCATTCGCTCTTATCTGTCTGTCTCGAACATTTTTTGTAATAAAGCATTAGTAGTTGAAAGATTTTATTTCGATAGGATAGCCCTAAGGTAGTCGTAGGGAAAACTCTATGAGCCCTCTTGTATAAATGTATGTATTGTATGCCCAAATGAGGCTGCTGCAATTTAGTTGAAGAATGTTGAATATTATTGTTGTTGAAGCTTATCAGAGTTGTAGCCATGTATATAGAATTTGAATGAATATAACAAAGAAGATTGATCCAAAGAGTCTGGTGTTGCTGTTACTATGTATATCTAAATGAATGGTAGGATTTCTGTTTAAATTATTTTCTCTGTTATTAGTTTTTCTCATTTATGCATGAATTACACTGTTGATTGTATGAATATGTGAGATATTAGATAAGTTTCAATTGTTTCTCTTCTACGAGCTTATGCAAGGAGTGTATATTGTCCGCAAGGAGTGCGTTGATAGAGTCAGGCTCGACTCAGAATCTCATGAGAGATAACTTGGAGGTTAAGGAGTGCATATTGTCCGCAAGGAGTGTGTTGATAGAGTCTTTTGACTCAAAAGCCCAGAGGGAGTAACTTAAGAGTATTTTCATAAGAGTGTAAGAACTGGTGCAAGGTGTGCACAATCACCCACAAAGAAGCTAAGTCGTGGAGGAAGACCTATTGCAAGGCGTGCACAGGGTCAATTTTGACTAAGTGTCGAAGAAAACGCTCTAAGGAGTAAAAGTTCGAAAGAGGAACAAGCTCAGAGGAGATAGCGGGGGAGAATCCTTCAATAGGGAGGATCTCTTTAAGATTTCATAAGTTAATGAGAAATATCTGTTCAAGAAGAAGCGGGATCATTCTAGATCGTTAGATATGGGAGAGTTGCACAAAGGTTATCTATGGAGTCCTTCGACACTTCATGGTTCTAAGGTTTTAAAGTGTTTGAAGAGCGAGGACCACCGAATTCCTCTAGCCGTGAAGTAATCCTAGCTGTTGGCTGCGAGGAGGATACGTGGAAGCGGATAAGTATGTTCGAGAGGAAGAGCTTCAGAGAAATTGCTTGGAGAAAACAATGTTTTCTGCTGAATTCGGGAAGACGCGAAGTGATCCTAGCCATTGGATGCGAGGAGGATACGTGGAAATGGATAAGCAAGTTCCGGAGGAAGAGCTTCGGAGAAATTGCATGGAGCAAACAACGTTTTTTTTCCGAAGTCACGAAGAGCGAAGTGATCCTAGCCATTGGTTGGAGCGAGGACACATGGCAGAGATACACAAACTTCGAAGGAAGAGTCCTTCATAGGAAAGGCAAGGTGGAGTAACCAAAAGTCCTGAAGGCCGAACTAGTGAAGGAGATCATGGTCGTTGATCTGAGGTGGACGTGTGTCGTCATATCACATAAGGAAAATTTCAATCGTTGATCGTTGGAAAATGCAACATCAGATCCATCACTTCGGTGATAGGACGCTTCAAGAGAAACAAGAGAGTGAAATACCGAAGGTCGCAAGTCCCGAAGGCCGAAATCAACAAGAGTTGTTGATGAGAAGAGGGACACGTGGAGCACGAAGATCCATGCCAGAGAACTGACACTTCGGGAGAACGAGTGCAGATGAGCGTTGACTATTGGTTTTTCGAAGTAGAGTGAAGGGCAAATCTTAGCCGTTGATCAAGGTGAGCACGTGGTGCTCGATCTGTCGCTTCGTGTGTGAAGCACTTCAGGATAAAAATGTGTTGAAACATTTGGAACTCCTGAAGCCAAAGTCTTGAAGTAGATCACAGCCGTTGGCTGTCGGATAAGAGAGAATCGTCGATCGTCTAGGTAAGTTCGCAGTTTGGGGTTCGGGCAAAAAGGTTGCAGTTGTTTCCAAAACAGTCAAAGCCTGAAGTTTCAAAGCGCCTTTTAGGGTTTAGCCTTGGGTCATAGCCGAGGTCGCATGTGGAGAGGGGCTAGTAGAAGGAGCTAGTGCCCATCATCTTTAAAATTTTAAAGAGCGCTAAGAAAAGGGCCTACGGGTTCCATATGACCTGTGCCTGAGGTGATAAAGGGCTTGTGTTAAACCAATTTGGGGGCTAGTAGGGTCTTGAGGAGATAATTTGGCTCAACTTTGTGAATATCCTTGACCGAGAGGTGGAGCAACCCCAAGGAGTGGAGGGGGGCTGTGCACGAGTGGTATCAGAGCCTCAAATTGTGCTCCGTGTGTGAAGAAAATGTTAGCACAATGCCACCTAGAAGACGTGCAGAGCCACCTGTAGAAAATCAAGCTGTGGAAAGGGAGATGAGATAACTTCGCGCAAGGTTGGATGCTATGGAGACAACACAAAGGAGAGCACCTGATGCTGGAGACATCAGTGATGTAGAGGGAGAAGAAGTAGAAGTTGAGGAAGATGTAGTAGAGGACGCTACAGAGGAATGCTTGATGAAAGCTATTGTGAAATTGGGAGCTAGAGCAAAGATATACATCTCGATGTATGAAGGCAATTTAGATGCTGAATAATTGATGGATTGGATAATATCAATGGACAAGTACTTCGACTATGAAGACGTCGATGAGGAGAATAAGGTGAAACATGTTGTCACCAGATTAAAAGAACATGCATCGCTATGGTGGGATGAACTGCAGGATGATAGAAGATGCAAAGGAAAACAAAAGATCAAGAATTGGGATAGAATGGTAGCCAAGCTGAAGGTTAAATTCATACCCAAGGACTATCAGGTAAATTTGTTTAGGAAGTTGTAGAACCTGAAACAGAAGGGAATGACAGTGAAAGAGTAAATAGAGGAGTTTTACAAGCTGAACATCAAGGCTAGACAGAGAGGAAAATATGATGAAAAGGTTGCTAGGTATATAAATGGCCTTATATATGAAATCCAGGATGAAATCAGGATGATGACACTGAGGATAGTGGAGGATGCTTATCATATTGCACTGAAGGCAGAGGAGAAGTTGGCCAGAAAATAGAGCCAACGAAGAAGAGGAAGGAGTCTAAACAAAGGTAAGGGAATTTTCCATGAAAAGGCACATAAGACTAAGGTTGAGACTGAAAAACCACACAGTCACTCAAAAATAGGAGGAAGTTCCTGAGGGAGAAAATATGGTGGAAGAAATTCTTTTCCTCGAGGAAGAGGAAGAGGTAGAAGAGGAGAAGTGAAGTGTTATGCATGTGGAAAGACATGACACATGTCTTGGGAATGCCCCGAGAGAAATAAAGAAGGAGGAGGTGAAGCTCACACTTCGGAAGGACATAAGTGAAATGTTGAAGCAAAATGTGCAGAAGATGGGAAATCTATGATGATAAAGAAGTTTCTATTGAAGCCAGAACCAGAGGTTGAAAAACCAGTGCAGAGGAACAATTTGTTCAGAACTACTTGCAAGAATAAAGATAGGGTATGAAAGGTGATAATTGATAGTAGGAGCATTGATAACTTAGTATCCACATAGATGATGGAGAAATTGGAGCTAGAGACAACTGCACATCCGAGTCCATATAGAGTCTCATGGTTGTAGAAAGGACACCAGGTAATGGTAACTAAACAATGCTTAGTTGAATTTAAGATAGGAGGATATAGAGATGAGATTTTGTGTGATGTAATTCCCATGGATGTATGTCATGTTTTGTTGGGGAGACTATGGCAGTTTGACAGAAATGTCATTCATGACGGGAGAAAAAATACTTATACTTTGGAGAAGAATGGTAGGACACACATGTTACTGCCAATAGAGGAAAATAAAGTAAAGGAAGAAGCCAACACAAGTATACTTCTCATGAGTGGGAAGGAACTCCTGAGTGAAGTCAAGAAGGAATAGGAGATGCAATTTGCTATGGTGAGGAAACCCAGAGTTGTCCTTACAAGTACTTCTATGGATGATCTTCCCTAAGAAGTTCAGTAGATGTTGGAGAATTTTTCCGACATAGTAGTGGATGAGTTACCTAGCTCATTGCCACCCATCAGGAGTATCAACCATCACATTGATCTAATATCAGGAGAAAGTCTGCTGAAGAAAGTAGCATACAAATTAACACCTCAAGAGAATGAGGAGGTAAAGAGACAAGTCTAGGATTTAATGGACAAGGGTTTGGTTAGAGAAATCTTGAGTCCATGTGCAGTACCAACTATGTTAAGTCCAAAAAAGGATGGAGGATGGAGAATGTGTACATAATCAAGATCCATAAACAAGATCACCATTAGGTACAGATTTCCTTTTCCAATGATGGATGACTTAATGTATTGTTTGAGTAGAGAAAACTATTTTTCAAAGATATATCTGAAGAGCAAATATCACCAGATAAGAATGAGAGAAAGTGATGAGTGAAAAACAATCTTCAAAATAAACGAAGGGTTGTATGAGTGTCTTGTTATGCCATTTGGCTTGAAAAATGCCCCAAGCACTTTTATGAGGTTGATGAATGAGGTATTGAAATATTTCATTGGTAAGTTTGTGATTGTATATCCAGATGATATATTAGTCTTCAGTAAAAATGAAGAAGAGCGTTTGAGACATCTGACATTAGTGATGAGGAGATTGCAATAGGAGAAGTTGTTGATAAATCTAAAGAAGTCCTCTTTTATGAAGAAAAAAATCATTTACTTTGGTTTTGTGATCTCTTCAAATGAATTGAAGATGGATCCAGAGAAGGTGAGAGCAATCAGAGAATGGCCATCGCCAAGAAGCATATTCGAGGTGAGAAGCTTCCATGGATTAGGAAGTTTCTATAGGAAGTTCATTAGAAATTTCAATGGAATTTGTACACCAATATTAGATACAGTGAAGAAGAGGCACAATTCTTTTAAGTGGACAGTGAGAAAATTTTCAGGATATTAAAGGAGAAGATAACAGAACAACCGATTCTAGTCTTGCCAGATTTCGGGAAGACATTTCAAGTAAGATGTGATGCTAGTGGAGTTGCAATTGGAGCAGTCTTGAGCTAAGATAATAGGCCTATTGCATATTTCAGTGAGAAGCTGAGTGACACTAAGAGAAAGTACTCCACATATGATAAGGAATTTTATGCAATAATTCAAGCCTTGAAGAAATGGAGGCACTACCTTGTTCAAAAATAATTTGTTTTGTATAGCGATAATCAGGCTTTACAATTCATAACGAGACAGGAGAAGTTAAATCAAAGACATGCTAAGTGGATAGAGTGTATGCAAAATTTTACTTTTGTCATTAAACATATTTTTGGTAATGCTAACAAAGTTGCTAATGCATTGAGCAGGAGATGTATGATTTTGCGGGAATTTCAAGTGAAAACCTTAGGGTTTGAACACCTTAAGGAGATGTATTGTGATGACCCAGATTTTAAAGAGGCATATGAAGCATGTGCAAATCCTGTGCTCAAAGACAGAATCCAGTGGACATAATATCTGATTCAAGATGGATTTTTGTTTAAAGGTTTCCAGTTGTGCATACCAAAGTGCTCAATGAGATAAAATCTGATGAAGGAAAAACATAGTGGAGGCCTAGCAGGACATTTTGGCCATGACAAGACATTTTCAGATTTGAACAGTTCATACTATTGAAGAGTTTTTCAGGTATGAGGGTAGATGTAGATGTGAAGAGTTTTGTAAACAAATGTAAGATTTTCCAGTATGCAAAAGGAAAGAAACAAAACATTGGATTGTATCAACCATTGCCTATTCCAGATAGGCCTTGGGATGCAATAAGTATGGATTTTTTGTTGGGATTGCCAAGAACACAAAGGATAAGTGCTTCCATATGTTAATATTATAATAGCTGCGGGAGGTATTTACCTCCATGTGTGAACCTGACGAGAATAGAAGACTCCGAAAAGAAAGAGAAAACCCTAATGAGTTGGCTAATAACCCTAGAAGTCTTGTTGGGTCAAGAAGATAATTTATATTAGGTTATTAACCTCCAAGAGAAGAAGTCGGCCATAAATAATAATAATATACTGAACAGACACATATCCAGAAGGAGAAGTCGGCCCCATAAAATCTGGCAGAACCACTATAAATATAGGGCGCCAGTTCTCATTTGACACATCTCAGAATTGTAGAGCAACAATTGGTGCACACTGTAGTTCCCAGTTTGGTGCGCACATGTGGAGGAGAGCTGCAGGTGCAGCTGCTGCAGCAACTAGTTTTCAGTATTGGCTTGGACTATCTCTTGGCTAGGGTTTGGACTATCTGATTAGCTATTATTGGTGCACTATCCTTGGAGGAAGATGCTCTACACTTTGTTTGGCTATCTAGCCTAGGGTTTGCTTCTGGATTAATTCTCAGTCAAGGTTAAGGTGCTTGGAGGGTGGCTTCGGCCTATGGTTGGGTGACGAGGGTATCATCAACGGTAAAACGAGCACACAATATTCTATATTCTAACAGGTTATGGGCTCACGCCTCCTTCATTCAGTCTAAACGCTGGAAGGAAACATAACCGCTAGGATATTGAGCTCGCTAAGGAACTGCCACTAGGGTTACTAGTAGAAGCAACTTCCAAGACACTGTCGCTAGGGTTACTAGCAGGAGCAGTTGCAGAAACCCTAAACCTCTTGTTGAGGCACCTTAAGTGAATGGATTGACCTATTCTCCGGATAGATTAGTGTGGTCTAGCCTAGCGCATCTCTTGATACCCTCAACAAGGCAAGACGTGAAGTTTGAGTTTGTGGTCAAATCTAGGGTTTGACCAAGCTAAAGAAGCCATGAATTATTCTATGAAGTCTGAGAACAAATTAGATGGAGCCTCTAACTTCAGAGCGTGGAAGACAAGGATTGACCTCATCCTTGCCAAGAATAAAGTGTTGGATATCGTGAAAGGAAAGATCGTTAAGCCAGAGTTTGAAGAAGGAAAAGAGAAGGAACTGTAGAACGTTGCAGCTATGGAGAAGTTCAAAGATGTTGACATCAATGCCATGAGTATCATAGTGGATTCTATAAAAGGCCACTTGATACCCTACATCTCCCATCTTGACTCATCGAAGAAGATGTACAATGCCCTAACAAATCTCTTCTCAGTCAGAAACATTGGGCAAGTTATGAGTCTAAAGAATGAGCTCCGTGACATGAAGATGAATGATAATGACAACATAACATCATACTTTGTAAGGATCTCCCAGTTAAGAGATCAACTACAAGCTATTGAAGAGATCACTTCAGAGAAGGAATTGGTGAACATAGTACTCAATGGTCTTCCCAAGATGTGGGATGCATTTTCCACAAGCATGAACACAAGGAAGGAGTATCCGACATTTGAAGAACTTTGGACTTACTGTGCTCAAGAAGAATTAAG
This sequence comes from Picea engelmannii, assembly GCA_009831015.1. Taxonomy (NCBI): domain Eukaryota; kingdom Viridiplantae; phylum Streptophyta; class Pinopsida; order Pinales; family Pinaceae; genus Picea; species Picea engelmannii. The sequence continues at coordinate 22,179 of ML776624.1, read as the reverse complement.
GATCAATGCAAAAGAGAAACCCCAAAGGAAGTACGATGATCAAGCCTTCATAGCAAGATTCAAGAACTTCAGGAACAAAAGGAAGTTTGGCTCAAGGAGGAAGCTAAATCAAGAGAAAGACATTTCAGAAGTACAATGCTTCAACTGTCAAAAGTATGGTCACTACAAGAATCATTGTCCCGAGCTAAAGAAAAGGAAGGAGAAACACGAAGCATCAATTGCCGAAGAAAAGGAACCTACAAAGAAGACTAATTAGGATGGAAGAGACTTATTCTTCTAAAAGGTAACAACACTCTTCTTATTTCTTGTACATATCTTATTTGCATCGTCTCTGTACATATCTTGTATATCTATCTCTTGGAAGATAATGTGTTCCAAGAAGAACCATACCTATGGAAGAAACAAAATGAAAATGGATATCATTAGATAATACACATGAAAGGATGAAATACAAATCATGTGGAAGTCATTAAGTCGAATCAATCATGAAGAGACTTAGAAGAAGCAAAGACAGAAAGAAGTCAACAATCGAGAGGAAATTGGAAAAAGACTTATGACGTTTTGTAGAAGACAACAAGATGGAAGCGTGGACTCTGTTAGACAAGAGAGCCAATTATATATTGCATAAGACAATAAGGATGCAGATGGAAGCGTGGACTCTGTCAAACGGATGGAGCCGATTATATGCACTCTTACATGAAGCAAGGGTTAGGAGGGAGATAATCCTATGATCCATTGAAGATGATGAAATATATATATCCATGGTAGCAGCCATGAAAAACAGTACGTGTTCAATTCAACCACAGAAGAAGACTTCTTCGAAGAGAAGCCTTAAAGTATTCTTGGTTGTCCATCCAGATCTGTGATCCTATGATGAAAGGAAGAAGTGGAATCTCTAGGGCATGGAATCTATAAGAAACTCCATGGACTCAAGAGCTAAAGAAAAACATGAGGATTCCAAGAAAGAAAGAGAAACCAGAACAACCAGTCATTGTATCAAGAATCACAAGATTACCATCCTGACATGAACTCACTAAAAGCAATCAAGCAGAAGAACTGAAAGTCGTGATAAAGAACAGTGTATGGAAGACTTATGAATGATAGCATTGCGAAGATCTAGAACTAGAGGTTCTCCCAGATGGAGGGAGAAGACTGTGATGATTACTTGTTCCAGTACACCAGACATATCACTACATGAGTCATTATATCATCTGCAACATCCATGAATTGGAGTTCTAAATCAGATGAATGCAAAGAATGTTTTCCAGAGAAATTGAATAAAGAGCGTATGAAGAGCAATCTCAAGACTCCGAGACATACCAGAAAGAGACTCCTATACGCAGATAAAAGAAGATAACTTGGTGGAGAACCTCCAGTGCACAACAGAAGCATCGTGAAGATTTCCTATAACATCAAGATGACTACTCAGTAGATCATATCTCATGATGACAGAAGAAGTGGCACATGGATATGTTCCAATTCTCCAACTATGATATACTCTATTGTTCAGATCTACATGAAGCCTTCATAGTATTCCAGACTAAAGTACATTTGAAATCAAGCATTACATTATCCATGATGAAGTCCAGAAAGGAGAAAATGATTTCTCCAATACATATCTCCACAGATGAGCAGATAAGCATACATTTTGGTAAAGCTTCTATCCAAGATGAAAGAGTTTGCGTACTGAAGCTGGAGCTCGTGGAAACAACTTCCTTCTTATTGAAAAAGGAAGAAATGACTCTCCAGGTTAGGAGGGAGCACTGAAAACATTATTGAAGACATTCATTTTAAAGATTGAAAAATAGTCCTTCTTGGACAGATGCTTTCCTGTTCGGAAAGTGGATTGAGATCTCTGACGGACAGTCACTTCCCATTGTGGTTAACATGGGAAGTAGTCTGATTG
>ML776623.1:1451653-1470816 GCA_009831015.1 Picea engelmannii | reverse complement strand
TTGATTTCATAGGTTGAAGTAGATGGAGGTTAGTGGTGCACCAACCTCTATTACCACCAAATCGCCTTAGAGGTATGTGGCAACCTCTCATGCATTTTGGAGCATTCACAATGTTTCAAAACCACTTACAAATTATTTGATACTAGTATGGTATTCATTCCTACCACCTATTTGGAGTGGCCACCCATTTTTCCCATGGGCTGACAACCCTTGTGCCACTGACCCCTAAGCCGCCATTGTGGCCTACCACCCCACCACCATGGCCTACCACCCTACGACCATGACCTACCACCATGGACCTATCACAATTTTCTTTCCATCATGGAAGTCTACATCACCACTGCCAAATCATTTGACATATGGCCGACATGTCATCAATAATGTCACTGTATGGAATAATTCCCAAAATTTTCCGAAATTCCCAAAAATGTCTATTTTCAAGAAAATGTCGTTCTACCGCCCATGCACCCACCGACTAAACCTTTGCAAAAAAAGATAAACTTTCAACCTGTAAGTAAACCCATACATCCCAAGTGATGCAACAAATGCTCTAATACCAATATGTAATGTATCTCGTTACCAACAAACCCAAAAAAATTCTCTGATACTAATCTGTAACATACCCATCTGCTTGGATACCTCTAAATTTGTCTTCTTGGGTACATTCCAAATTTCATATTTCTAACACCAATTAATTAATTTAGGAAGCATGATGCAGTCAGGTTCGTTTTTGATTTGTATGGTTATTAGAGGACAAGGTTGTCCTCAAATTTTGGTGATATTTGTATTGGTTGAGAGGAAAAGGTTGTCCTCATATTTGATGATATTGTACTGGTTGGGAGGGTTGGTTTTGACCTCATAATTTCTGAAGTTAACAATATTACAAAACTAAAATCTATGTCTCATATGTGTTGATTATTCATCTCTGATCTTTTGTGTTTCCACTGCATGTAAATTTAGTCAATAATTTTTAGTGTAAAATTGTTCAGTGATAACAATTAGGGTTTTACTATTAGATCACTAGGAAGTAGTTTTCAGATATGAAAATTAGTCACATAAGAGTGTATGTGAAAATTGACAAGAAATATTTAGGGGTTGAAACCAAGTAGCTTATGACCTGAACAAGGCTTCTTAAGAAAACGCATGAATGAGGCCAACAACCACCACACATGACCTTTGTAGGGGATGTTTGAAACTTCAACTAAGAATATTATTTCCATTAGTTGGTATTATGCACTATAGGTAGGTCTTGAGGCCTTGATAATGATTAGGGGATGAAAAAAAGTGACTTAGGTCCTAAATGAGGCTTCTTGTGCTCAATTTCCATCAACAAGGCCTTGAACCACAACATATGACATCTATAGGGCTTCTTGGGCTTCTAACTTGGAATATGATCATCATTAAGAGGTATAGTGGACCATGAAAGGGTATTGGGCCCTTAACAATGGTCAATGGATTAAATAAAGGGCCTTGGTCCTTGAATGGTGCTTCTCAAGCTTGATGGCCATGGACAAAGCCTCAAACCACTACTCATGACCTTTGTAAAGGATGTTTGGACTTTGACTAGGAATACAAGTAATGTTAGGAGGAACTATGAACCACGAACTAGTCTTACGACCTTGACAATGGTTGGGGGAGAAAAACAAGGGCCTTATGCCTTGAATGAGGCTTCTTGGGATTGACAACCATGAACGAGCCCTCAAACAACCATACATGACACATGTAGGGGACATTTGGCCTCCTGTTAGGAATATGACTGGCATTGGGTGGTTATATGCACCACACATAGGTCTTGAAGCCTTGTCAAAGATTAGGGGATGAAAAAAAATAACTTAAGACCTTAACCCCAAGGAATCTTAAATATAAATCACAAAGGAGGGCTATTGTTGGCCATAAAAGGCTTAAAGGCCAATATTACTTAGTGGAAGTATTTTATACAATTACATACAATTTTTATAAATAAATTTTAAATGTTATGAAAATTAATAGACTTGCAACCTTTTATCTTTTGCACTATCTTGAAAATATCTTTGATTATATCTCAAAATAAGAAGTTTCATGTTTTTTTTACTAATTTGTAAAAAAAAATATACTTATGGGTGTACATGAGCCCATTATTAATATTGATATTATTGTTATAACTTAAAAATGTTTTTTTAACTAATTTGTTAAAAAATGAGCCCAAAATACTTTTTGATATTAACCTAAGTAAGTTCATTTTGGGCGGGGGACACTTTTGTACTGAGAGACTTTGCTTTCCACTCTAGAAAGTCAAATCTTTGGGGTATGATTTCATACAAAGTAGTTGGTTCGGTTGTTGGTTATATCACTTAGTTTTTCCTGCACTGTTTATACTTCGATCACCTTTTAGTCTAATTTCATGCAAAGTAGTTTGTTTGTCTTGACCTTCTTCCTCTGTATATACGTACGCTTGGACATTCTATTTTTCAATCAAACATGGATGCTAATTTCTCAATGATTTTTGGCCATAGGGAAGTTGTCCAATGATTAGTGAGTATTTGTGCATTTTGTTTCTGTCTTCTCCTTTTTTAGAATTTTTTCCTTTTGTGTTTAGGTTGGCGAAATTTGTTGTGTTGGTACATAGTATTTAGTAAACAAGGATTCTTTCAATGGAGAGGAATAACTTCAAGAAGAAACATCCTTTAGGTATGTGCCTTCTGTATATTAATTTTCAGTTTTAAATGTCAGTTATCAATTTTAAATGTCTCAGTCAATAAGTTTCACTTTTTTTTTGTTGGGATATTTTCAGTTTAATTTTGTTAGTAATCTAGTAAGAAATTGTTGGATTTACAAATTTGAGATTAAGTGTGTATAATTCAAATGTCTCAATGGTTTTTGAGGAGGTTGAGTCCATTTATTCATTCAGAAATACAATTGAAACAATAAATAATTACTACTTCACCCAAATTTATATTGTGATATTCCACAATTTATGTGCTTTAGAAGAAAAGGCAATAGTCTGTTTAACTCATGCATTAGTCTATTTAACTCATTCTTAAAAACCTTACTCATGTTAATTTGTGGGATTTGTGATAGAGACTAGGAAAGCAGAAGCTCAAAAGATACAAGACAAGTATCCTCATAGAATACCGATAAGATCACATAATTAATTCTTGGCGTCTTAGGTTAAAGATTCTACGAAATAAAGATTTTTTCCCCAGATATTTGCCCAAAATCCGGCTAGAAATTGTTGGATTAGTAGAATTAAGTGTATATTTAAGTGATTATTTCTGTAAAATCCGAGTGTCTTTGGAGTTTTTCCGCATGCTGAAGCCATTTCTGCATTTAGAAATGGATTCTGAACCACAAAAAATAATGATTGATATAAATTTATATCCCCAGATTCTGAGAACAACTAGCGAAGGCTATTCTTGAATATGTTATTTTGGTGGATTAGAAAATGTAAATAGAAGACGGTTTTATTATCTTGTTTAATCTTTAGTATTATAAAATGGAGTTCTTGAATTGACCATCTAGACCAAAAAATGCAGGTTATTATTCAAAAAGCAAAAAGCAGTAATATACCCAACATTGAGAATGTAAAGTAAGTATTGTTTAAATATAATGGAAAATGTGTCATATCCTACTAAAACAATGAGGTTTGAGATTACTAAGGTTATTCAAAATCACGCATAGGTAAAATTAACTGTTAGAAAACATTTGATGATGAAAATGGTGTTGTGCCTGTCCTTGTCCTTATACTTTGAATATTGTCAAAATTAAAGTTAAATGGCTTACGACATTGGATTTTTAGATATCTGGTCCCAGCAGATCTTACTGTGTGGCAGTTTGTGTATCTGGTGTGAAAGAGAATAAATCTTGGTGCAGAGAAGGCTCTATTTATTTTTGTGAATAATGTGTTGCCACCAACTAGTAATTTCAAACAAACTGATTTATGTTTTATTATTTTATGGCCATGGATTCTCTTACCAGCCTAGACATGGAGTTTGGCATATGATTTTTATCCTGGTTCCAGCATGTTAGTTGCTGATGTTTGTTATGGTGTATTTATTTCCATGCAACTGCTCTAATGTCAACTCTGTATGAGGAGCACAAGGACGAAGATGGATTTCTCTACTTTATATACAGTGGTGAAAATATGTTTGGCCAAGGCAATGAGGCTTCTATGGAGATTCAGAGAGAAATATGATTTATCCAGACTTGGATAAATGAGAGTGTAGTATATTTTAAATGTTATCAAATTGCTAGTTGTGTGTATAGGTGGTACAAGTAACTTTCTAGTTGCTTCCTAGAAAATGTTTTAACAACTTGATTTGTGTGTCTAGGTGACAAGTAACTTTCTAGTTACTTTTTAGAAAATGTTTTGAAAACCTGATTTCTGTACATTGTTGGGAACTGTGTCAATCTTTATTATAAAATACTTCTACACGTTGTTTCTACAAACAGTTGTAGTACATAGATTTGGGTATATGGATTTGAACCCCATGGTTTGTGATATGATAACTTAATATATTTCATTATCTAGTTGGTTGTAGATTGTGTGAGAGAGATGTGAGATTCCATTTAATACGTAGGTGAAAAGATCTTGCAATTATTATAAGCGATAAGAATAATATTTATATGTAATATATTGAAAAATAATAGTTAAGAATACTAGTTATATGTAATATATTGAAAAATAATAGTTATATGTAATATATTGAAAAATATTTTAGAGCTCTCAAAAGAATTGTATTGATATGTAATATATTTAATATTTATATATTATGAAATATAAAGTTTATTTGGAAAAAACTTTGTAGTGTGTATTGGTGAAATATTTTAGTTTATAATTTTTTTCCTTATTTATTTATCTATGAGAAATATTGTATTTTATTTTATGATTGATCTTTCTAATTTGTTGGTTGATTTATTAATGATTATTATTATTTTGTTGTACAAATAATGTCTCTTTTCATAATATTTTTAATTATTGTAACTTTTAAAGAACAAGTGATGTGATTCATTATAATCAATTTAGATTGAATGACATCATTATCCAACTTTTATAAAAAGGAATAAATTTTATCCAACTTCTACCAAAAGTAATAATGAATTTATCCATTGTATCAAAGTTTTTATTTCAAGAGATAGGAACAAAAATATGAGATATCAAGTGGGAGTAGTCTGGGAAAAGGATGTAGATGATGGAAAATCTACTAATGCATATGTTTTTACCTCATTTGGAGGGGCAAATATCTTATGAACAAAACACAACTCATTGTTGTTTTTTTTAGTACCTAGGCAAAATGCATAGCTGCTACAAGGCTTGCAGGGCATCACCCCAGCCCCCGCGGAACCTGGGCCAGGTCCCGTGGTCTCCCACAGAGGGGGTTGGGGTAATGTCACTTTATCTCTATAATTTGATTATTGATTTATTATTAATTATTACTATGGATTATTCTCTTATTATTATAATATATTTTGTGATAAGTTTTAAATATGGCATATGGATTATTCTCTTATTATTAGTCTATGTCAGAAGGCCAGGGGTAGGGACTATAGCGATGAGTTCATTGCTGACTTGATATTAATTTAGGGTTGACTTTAAAATTTTTGCAGAAATTATAATGTTTAACTTAGGAAGTTTGTATTCATATCTTTAAAATATATATATGTTAAAATTTTATTGGTTGATAGGTTTGAAGTGTTATTGTTGGCTTCACTTCTTCCAATTCTTCCAACTGTCGCCACTCTGCTTTGACTGCACTTTCATAAATGCCCATTGCTTGATAGTGATTGCCATTCGGTCATTTTCTTAGCTCAGAGTTCAACTGTGTACGGTGGGAATTGAGCTACATCCAAAGTTGCCACCACCATACTTTGAACCCAGTGCACAGTGGGAATTGAGCTACATCCAAAGTTGCCACCACTCTGCTTTGAGCCCAATGCTTACTGCCATCTCATAATACACCCACCTCCTTCGTACGAATGAAGAAACATTATTCATTCATTTCATGAAGTACAATATTGGAAGTTCAATTACTTGCTCACACATAAATAGCCATTCATTTAATTAAACACTATATCCAAAGTTTGTGAATTTATTGAGTCACCGGAAAATGGAAAATGGAAATATCGAAAGGAGGTTCTCGTTAACCAGATGGTTAATTATAATTATATTATTCGAAAATTCGTATGACTTCTCTTATCATTTTCATATTTTCAAATGGTGTAACTTTGTGCATTTTGAAAAGAAATGGAATAAATTCTAACATAAACAAAAAAATTGAAAATAATATCAGATAACACATTTGTACTGATGATAACACAATTAAACTATCAAATATTCACATAAGTATTAATATTTTGATTACTAATTCAAATTACATAAAAGCCAACGAGAAAGAAATTTATGAAAATTGTCCATTGTCCATACAAGCCCGAACAGATTCGCGTTGTATCCCCATACAAAATTATTGCTAGAGGAGATTATTGCTTATTGATGGAGTCACTATTTTTCCACCTTTTGCCATTTCTTGTTGATGAAGTCACTATTTTTCCACCTTCTACCAGAACACCCTTCAATAAATGCAAACAAGGGTTGGTAGTAAACCTGCAAAGACAAAGACCCAACAGTCCAATTCGTCAACGTTTGTCAGGACAACTATGGAGATAAAGTATGCATGAAAATAAATGTAAAGTTAATGAGCCACAGTGTCCAAACTTTGAAAATAAATGTCGATCTAGATGTTTGGGAACACTTCACCGTGGTTGCATTTCTACAGAAACTGGCCAGAGCAATTACAATGGCGACAACGAGTTCTCTTGACAATCCAGTGTGTTGGGGCCTAGACATCAATCTTCTCATACTTTCCAAGTCTCATGACTCTGATCTTCATCTCCCTTCTTTCTCGTCCGTTAAGTTTAAAATTTCTAAATTCAAAGTAATATCACATTTTCTGTATACTCACAATGTCTTTGTACCATTCTTTCTTTGACTTGCTTAAGGTAGCATTATTTCTTTGTCTTTCTTAAGGAACGTTTGTGTGCACATATTTTTCCTTTCCTTCTATGGATTGAGATTCATGTTATAAGTTGTGTTTGGTAATTTTATTGTTTTCATGTCTGAATGGAATTATGGACTTGATAAATTGATGATAGAATTTAACTAAAATGTTATGTTCCCACTTCCAGAAACCATTTATTGGTCTTCTCCCTATTTCCTGTTTTTTACTAAGAAGTTAACTCAATTTACATTGTCCAATACATTTTGAACCCTTGTTGTACCCATTTCTAGAAATATGTTTCATGTTGTTTCAAATTTTCGGTTCGTAATACTTTGTTGCGCTTAGTTTTTCTTTTCTCTTTTTTTCAAATACATAGTTTTGGTACTAAAACCATCTTAGTTTTGGAAGTACAACAAACTTGTAGGGTTCTCAAGCTCATTCATTTTCCTAATCGATATTTTGTTTTTTCTCTTTAAAGTATTTAGCGAGCATCTTCTTATATAAACAATAAAAACACGAAAAACAAGATTTTAAACTTCATAGTTATGTGCGTGAAGTGTTTGGTCCGAAGTCTTAGAACTGGAATATTTTTAATATATCTTAAGTTTGATAAACTAAAAAAAAAAGTAAACTTAACTTCCATTAAAAAATGGAATCTCTTACTCACATATGAACATGAAAACTAGAGCTCAGATCTATCCCAACCCTTTTAGCCAGGAGTTTTAGGCATACGCTCTACATTCATAATCACATTCATAATCACATTCATAATCACTTGCATTAAATTTTAATTACGGGAAATCTTAACAAAACCACGGTCACGTGGAAATCGGCTCCTTCAACTCGAATCCCCAGTACTCACATCATTCGGAAAGCCACCCCGACGGAGCCACAAATGGTTGTGGCCGACCGTAAATATATCCAAATTTACCATCATATGACCCTGAGGTGTATCAATTGAGTTTCCCCGGCGTAGCCCCAGCATAGGATAGGGCACCCTACAGAAAATTGGATCTTAGGTCCATCCCAACCCTTTTCGCCAGGAATTTTAGGCATACGTTCTACATTCATAATCGTTTGCATTAAAATTTAACTAGATTAGCCTATCGACATACCTTCTGCACATATTTTTTTTGGAATATCAGTTAGGAAGTACTATTTTTTTTGGAAGTACTATTTTTTTTGGAAGTAGCTCCCCAATTGATTTCTCAAAACTTAGAAGTCATTATTTTACGGATTCAAACGAGTCGCCCAACCATCCATCTATCCACATTCATATAAAATTACTTTAGTGACTCAGATTTGTGTTGTTGTGGCCTAGTGAGAAAGTTTCAATACTATAGCACTTTATACCCACCGCTCTTTACAAAAAACTTGTAGGGTTCTCAAGCTCATTCATTTTCCTAATCGATATTTTTTCTGGCTACGTGTATGAAGATACTATTTTTTTTCAAAGTAGCTCCCCAATTGATTGCTCAAAAATTAGAAGCCATTGCTTTAAAGATTCAAACGATTCTCCCAACCATCCATCTATCCACATTCATATAAAATTACTTTACTAACTCAAATTTGTGTTGTTTTGGCCTGGTGAGAAAGATTGAACACTATACCCCTTTATACCCACCACTCTCTTTAACATTACTGGGGCCCGAAACCCCTATTCCAAGCGGGATTACAATCATGTATTGATTCTAGCAAATGAATCCCTCTTTAAACTTATCATGTTACTTTTGCATCCTGAACTGCTTCACCGCTAACTCGAGGATCTGTTGGATATGGGTTTTGATCTAGAACTGGAAAACCTCCTTCTAGTTCGACCTTTGGTCTTGATCAGGAACTAGAAAACCTCTTTACATGTACCAGTTTGACCTTTGGCTAGTGTCGCCAGTGTCAGTGTGGACTTCATCACTTCCTTACCAAGAAAATGAGACTCTATGTGGAGATGTTGATTGTCAAATCAATTCCCACTAGCAAATGAGACTCTACTTTTTAAAAGTATACAATGATTATAATTAACACACCCTAAGAATCTAAGTACAAACAAAGTGAAATCAGGCCGGTTCCCTATTCAAATCCATGGAATTTTAATAAACCCTTCAAATTGGTTTATATCTCTTTATTGAGAAATGGACCTATGGGTGAAATCTGGTCCTAGACAATCCACTTTCCTATCAAACGTGTCATACAATTATTGATTTTTTCAAGAATAGTTGTCATCAAACACATTGAAACTCTAAGGTTGATATTGACCTCATAAAATCATTTTCCTATTAAGGAAATTGCTTTCCTTAGAAAAGGATTGGAATCATTTCTACGTCAATCAATGTGCATAAGGAAGAAACAATGATTTTAGGTTTTAGAATTTAAGCTTGAGTTTGTAAGTGGCATAAAACTCCAAGTGAAACACCTTCTGTATAGTATTATGGATAAAAGTTAGGGATTGGTTTTTTTGTGGTGAAGTGGGAATTGTAAAGTTGGAATATTTCCTTAGAAAATGATTGGAATCACTTCTATATCAATCAATGTGCATAAGGAAGAAACAATGATTTTAGGTTTTAGAATTTAAGCTTGAGTTTGTAAGTGACATAAAACTCCAAGTGAAACACCTTTTGTATAGTATTATGGATAAAAGTTAGGGATTGTTTTTTTGTGTGGTGAAGTTGGAATTTAAAGTTGGAATCACTTTCTTTCCTGGAAGAATCAATAAGTTGTAACTCTTTGTATTGTAAACTTAGGTTTTCAAAACTTAGTTCACATAAACCACCAAAAAACACTTTATCGAATCAAGTTGTACTAGATTGGTGCCCAACGTTCCTTGGGAGTAGACCATGTGAACATGTCCCTTTGGAGTGGACACATCATGGGCGAGTAGGTCCTTGACGATGCACTACGGGCGAGTAGGTCCTAGTGCCACACTAGTCCACTCTATCTCGTCTAGTCCGCTCTGCAGTCCTAGATTTCGTTGTTGAATTTAGAAGGAGCAATGGCTTGTGATACATGAGCATCCATATGGAAGCACCATATCATCCCTTTAATCTCAATTATCTCATCTCAAACTAATACATGACATCAAAGGAAAAGTCGGAAATGTGGGATTTGGAGAAAATTCATGAGTAGTAGGCCTTCAATCATATAATATGATGTATAAAATTACTTAAAAATGGACTCTATACGCAACAAGAAATGTATTTGATATAATTCCTTTAAAAAATATCAATATAATTAAAAAAAACTCATTACGTGTATTTATTTAATTTTAGCCTTACAAGTTTATCCAATAATTAGTGTGCTTTCAAAAGGATCAAAAGCCTTTCTCCATAAATAATTGGAATATAAAGATTAAATCTGTGTGCTAGTCATAGCGTCATCATGTTGAGGAGCATTGGTAAAAAGTCACGAGTTCTCATGGATGAGACCCATGTGTTTAAACCTCGTGGAAGACATGTTTAGGCAATTGGGCCAAGAAAATGTTGTACACTATGCAATGTTATTTCGACGTGGGAAGCAAAGAAAACATGTATTGTTTATCGGTAAAAATCCCATAGAAAGAATAGTTTTAAAAAGTGATTTTCTCTAATATTGACCAATAAATTTAAGAGGGCAAATGAAAACCTTCTTTAAATTCAAAATTGAAAAATTCAAGTTGAATCTTTGCCCCATTTTGTTGGAAAAATAGCCAAAGCCATAAAATACCACCGAATCAAATGCCCTAAAACATCATCATACATTCTTCTTGTAATGTCACCATGGAGGGTAACTTTAAAGGTGAAGGATAAGGGATAAATGCTCTTACTAGCTTTTGAAGCTTGGGGCTTGTGTTTCCCTTGTTTCCCTTGTTATAATATATTTTGTGATAAGTTTCAAAGATAGCATATATAATTACAAATATGTATTGCTAAAACAAAAAAATCTTACTTTCTATGTTATATGCTTAATTAAATTAAATATGATCGAAAATATTAATAACTAAATCTAGTAAATATTAATTATTACAAAAATTTTACACTTAAACATTTATATACTTATAAAAAACAAAATTATATATAAAAGGATGAATTATTAAATATATAATAATATTTTTTTGGTTTTTTATCTTATTATTTATTTGAGGTTTGGAAACATGAAAAATTATTAAATATATAATAATAATTTTTTGGTTTTTTACCTTGTTATTTGAGGTTGGAAACATGAAAAATTAATAAATATATAATAATAATAAGTTTGGAAGCTTGAAAAATGTAGCTATTATTAAAAAAAAAAGGTCAATGCTTAAAGAGTAAAAATCACTGAACGATAGAGTCATTTGGATAAAAAGTTACATCCTACTATAATTTTCTTATGGAGAGATATTACTTAGTCCTCGATTTTCTTTATGCACAAATCAACAACAGTCCAAAAAAAAATTGATTCACTGAGTTTTCATTTTTACTATTTGGTTATTTGGTCATTTCTAGGGATCTATATTTTATTAGTACAAGGGCCTATTCATGTGTGAAAGTGAAATGTTTATAGACAAGCATTTATTTATAGTTGTTTACTTTTTTTATTTTTATTATTATTATTATTATGGAAATTTCATGATCTATTAGAGTGTTGTGGGCTAGGTTTATGATCAATGAGTTCCATAGCTAAAGCCCTCACACATTGAACCAATTTGCTCACCAATAAAAAACTCTTGACTCCTAGTCAATGGATCCAACCCCTTTGGATTATCAAGGTTTAAAAGCTCATATTTATATATATAAGTGAAATTTTCATAAACATTGTAGTTTTAATTGATTAAATGACATTGATGGACTACCATTACCATTATCTCATAGCCTTACCCTTACTAGTGCAAACCGCCGAATTTGGTCTTGGTGGTGAATTTATAAGTGTCAAAAATAGGGTAAAAGTAAATTATAATCCTTTCCCTTTCTACCCATTTACACAAATTAACCTTGGAGATCATTTTCACAAGTCTTTTCACATTTCCCAGGATTTATAGGCACTAAGATTATGATAGACACCCCCATTGAGAGAAGAGCCCTTCCCTTGAGTGCATTTCCCCAATGTCCACCTAGATCTCAACCTGCAATAGGTTAGTCCATCCAAGATACTAGTGTATACATGCAATATTATCATCATAATTTATCACATGAAGTATCTCATTAGCCAAGCATAAATCATAAATCATTTTATGAACCACATTAAATGGAAGAGGTACCCAATACAATTATACATTAAGGAATCCATCATGTGAATATGTATACCACGAATCGTATCAAGGAAAGGCGTTAAATGTAGGTATCCAATCATAACACTAATCATAGTAAGGTATCCAATTGTTCATGCAAAGGTATTCAAACCATATCGATAATCATAACAATGTATCCAATAAATAATAAAATGAAACCACTCTATTGTAAGGTATTTAACACATGTATACATAATCAATAATAATATGAAATATTTCCCATGGCAAGGCATCTAACATATGTTCACATCATGAAATATCTTTCTAGTAGGGCATCCACACAAGCCACATCCTATCAAGGCATTTACACATAGTCAAAATGGAATATCTTTCTAACACGGTATCGACATAAGTAGGTATCACATGAGGGAAAATCACATCATAATATGACATATTATATTAATATTCATCAAGGGTTATCACAATCACCCAACCATCATCAAAAGAATGTAATTTCATCATCAATATCCATAACATTGACACATCAATGAGCATGTCATAAAAAAAAGTATGTATGTAATATTAACCATATCATTAAGGAATAGTCATGTTAATTCATCATCAAATATTTCCATGGATACATACTCATTATTAAGAATATTCAATGCTAAGGAAACACTAGTGTTCAACACTAATTAAGAAATCATATAGATATCTTGTTCCAACGTAATCAATCATCACATATAGGTCGTGACAAATGGATTAATCATTCTTAACAGTAATCAGTGGGAAGACAATTATTTATAATCAATAATGAACATAAGGGTATGATTCATAAATATGCTTAGAAGCACACCAAGGGTCAATATTCTCACCGTTCTCATTTTAAGAACATACATCTCAGAAGGATAATGAATTTGGTAATGACAGTTGGAACTAGTATCTTGCATAGTCACCACGATGTCCCATGAGGTGTTACATTTACCCTTTGAGAAGACATATGATTCATTAACTCCATATCATTCCAAGGCATGGACTTAATTATTATTTCTATCATATTATGGAAATTTTAAGGTAAAAAAAGGGCCTTAAAAATGTACCATCAAAAATAACTTTAAAAGAACACATAGGATTTAAGATGATGATGTTAACCATAAAGATAATATTTTGAAGGGAAAGGAAGTAAACTATTTTTTTAATCATATTTTTTACTTATCTCCTTATATGTTTACACAAATTTCAAGTGTGGTCACTTGTTGGTTGTAGAATTCAATTCCACATCCAACGAGTTCCCACTCACATACGTTTGATAAACCCATAGTGAGAAACTATAAATACATGAAAAAACATGGTTCTTTTAGGAAATATGTTTTCTTTTCCATGTATTTCCATTTTATCTCACTCGGGTCTATCAAAAGTATGCAGAGTGGGTACCCATTGGATGAAGAATTAAATTTTACATCCAATGAGTGCCTACACTTGAAATTTGAGTAAACCTAAAAGGAGATAAGTCAAAAATACAATTAAAAAAAATAGTTTTATTTCTTTCCCTTTGAAAATTCTAAACTCTTATTTTATTTTATTTCCAAGGAAACCATTGCCCTAATTATTGTTAGAGTTTAATGTTGTTCAATTACATTCAATGTCTTTACAAATTTACATGAACTGAAGTATAAACCATGAACAATAACAACATTAATAACCAAGATCACACGAAGAATAACCATGCACGGAGACACGAGTATACTAGATAATTCTAAGACAAAATGATTATATTAGATTGATATGTTATTACAATGATGAGAGTTCCATATATATAGAACATATGGTGACCATCCATGAAAGGATGTGTCCCTTGGATAATAAGTAGCTACTTATTTATTAAGTATATTTATACGGTGTATTATAAATATCATGTCATATATTATATGATATTATATATATATGGAAGAATGTATTCTCGATGTTGTCCAAACATCAACACTCCCTCTCAACGAGGGAGACATTCTCAACCAAGGTTGTTCACCATAGGTACACCCCCTTGAGTGAATGTTAGCATGATGCTAACTGACATGTGGAAAACACCTCAAGCATCTCAAGTCCATATTATTCCTTGTCATGATCAAGGAAGGATTATGTTTGGGCCCATTTACCACAAGTGCACCTTTATGATAAATGCATCCTATCTCCCTTGGTCTGCAACCAAATCTAGGAGAAGTTTCATCTGATGTTGAAACATCAACACTCCCTCTTATCTAGGGAGGTATCTTTCCATAGTAGTACACAACTATTTTCCAGAGACACATAGTCTCCACCAATGGTACACAACCACCATAGTAGAAAAAGGTTTTTCACACATGGCACTCCCATGTGGACTTCTAGAGGCTACACCCTCTAGGAACACTAGGGTCAGCTCCCATAATGTGTGACATCAAGGGTCAACTCCCTTGACATGTCCTCATGTGCTCTCCACATGGGACGTTGGGATATAATCCCAAATGCACTTATCCCTTCTTGAATAAGTGTCCTCATAGATCAACTCAACTCAATTCACAGAGGAGTACGATTTGGAGAATGTTTGTCACACATGGCACTCCCATGTGGACTTCTAGAGGATACACCCTCTAGAAACACTAGGGTCAATTCCCATAGTGTGTGACATCAAGGGTCAACTCCCTTGACATGTCCTCATTTTCTCTCCACATGGGACATTGGGCTATAAGCCCAAACCCACTTATCCCTTCTTGGATAAGTGTCATCATAGATCAATTCACTTCAGTCACAAAGGAGTATGATCTGGATAATGTTTCAGGAAGTTGCAAACATCAACACTCCCTTTCAGCGAAGGAGGCATTCTCAGTCACACCAAGTCTGTCACAGAAGTACTCGAACTTCATCCTGGTAAGGGGTTTGGTAAGAACATCAACAACATGTTCATATGTAGGAAGGTTCTTCACCAATACTTCCTTCCTCTGCACCATTTCTCGTATGTAATGGTACTTGATCTCAATGTGTTTTGATTTTTCATGAAACACTGGATTCTTTGAGAGCTTCACAGAGCTCTCGTTATCACAATGAATAACGATGGAATCTAGCACATGTCTAAATAAATCTACAAGGATCTTTTGAAGCCACACTGCTTCACGGACTTCCACACTCAATGCAATGTACTATGCTTCTATAGTACTCAAGGACACATAAGTATTTTTCCTACTACACCAAGAAACCATGGCATATCCCAAAGTGAAACAACACCCGAAGGTGCTCTTCCTGTCCACTGCGCTCCATGCCCAATCAGAGTTAGTATATCCCTGCAATCTCATGTCAATACTAGAAGTATATATCAGACCATGTCCAATTGTTCCTCATTGGTATATAAACACATGCTTCATAGCAATCTAGTGTGTTTGTCTCAGTTGTCTCATAAATTGGTTAAGTGCACTCACTTCATAGAAAATATATGGTCTGGTGTCAACCAAATACATCAATGATCCAATCAGTTGTTTGTATAGGGTCTGATCAATCTCATTGGAATCAGAAAAAGACACACTTAGTTTCTTCATTTCGTCACCATTGGTGTAGCCATGGGTTTACAGTTCAACATCCCAAACTTTTTCAATATCTCAATTGTGTACTTCCCCTGACTTAGGAAGATCTCATTAGTTCTCTACCACACCTCTAGTCCCAAGAAGTAGTGCATCATACCAAGGTCCTTCATCTCAAACTTAAAGGCCAACACATACTTGCATTCAATAATAAGGCTCTCTGTATCGGTGAGGAATAAACCATCAACGTAGAGAACCAAAATCAGGGCCTCACCATTAATAGTCTTGTAGTACAGGTTGGGATCAAAAACACTTTTTCTAAAGCCCAAACTCATCAGGTGTCCATCAATCCTCGCATACCAAGATAAAGGTGTTAGAATATGAAAGATTGTGCTCATTTTGCCATTGACAATACCCTTGTCACTCAACCATAGGCCGAAGCCACCCTCTGAGCACCTTGACCTTGACAGAGAAGAGAATCATGGTAGCGATCCAATAGCCAAGAGAGGCTAATGCACCAAGCAAGAAGTAACCAATCTGATCAGATAGTCCCACCCAAAAGCTGGCATAGTACCTTCCCCAGGACTTGCGCACAATACTGCAACTGCACTGCGTAGAACTGGCTCTCTGCAACTGCTGAGAAGTGTGTCAAATGAGAGATTGGTGCCCTGTATTTATAGTGGTTCTGGTAGACGTACTGGGGCCGACTTCTCCTTTTGGGTACTAATTAATTCATATTAATTATATTTTTGCAGCCGACATCTTGCCTAGGGTTTCCTTCATTTATTTTCTTCCTTTCGAAACATTCTAATCTTGTCAAAGGTCACAATAGAGGTTCATACCTCCCAAAGCTACCATAATATCAACACTCCCTCCTAGCTAGGGAGGTATGGTCTTGAGCACAAACAAACCATTCAATGGGTAGTATCACGAGCACCTTCATTATTATCCAACTGGATAATCTCCTATGACAACTGGTACAATATCAATTGATAGAACACAACTGTGTCTATCCACAGTAGTACACAACTACTCAAACTGTGACACATAGTCACAATCATTGGAACATATCCACCACAGTAGTATATCTCTACTATCTGGAGACAGGTAGTCTCCATAACAATCATCTGATGACAACCTGCACATAAAATATTGTTAAAAATAAATTGAACCATCTGGGCCAATATTTCACTCACATCTATGAGATCTGAAAGAATATATTCCCTTAGTATAGAACATCAACAATGGGCTAGCTGCCCTATTCTTCTCAAACAAGGAAGAATGATTGTTTCTGATTTTTGAGCCTGGACCATTCCTCAACCCTGGGCCATTCTTCCTACACTAATCAAAGTGCACCCTGGAGAGAATGTATAAACCCTAAGGAATGTTTATCCCTGATTGTTGAGCCTGGATTATTCCCCACCCTGGGCCATTCTTCCTACACTAATCAAAGTGCACCTTGAAGAGAATGTATAAACCCTAAGGAATGTCTATCCCTAATTGTTGAGCCTGGACCACTCTCCACCTTGGGCCATTCTTCCTACACTAATCAAAGTGCACCCTAGAGAGAATGTATAAACCCTAAGGAATGACTGTCCAAACCATTTACTCTATTAACCACAAGAGGAAAAGACTATCTTGTATCAACCTCTAAAATGAACCATTCCTCATGTTAACCACAATGAGAAATAGTTGTTCGGCGAGGCGGGCTAGTATTCTTGAGTAACCCTCAAGAAGAGAGACTTCCCTAGACCACTCCCCATGTTAACCATAATGGGAAGTCGATGTCTATGATACATCATCAATATGGACCATTTCCCATGTTAACCATAATGGGAAATCATTGTCTGTTAAAAATCTCAATTCACTTTCTGAACAGAAAAGAATCTGCCCAACTGGGCTATTTTTCAATCTCGAAAACAAATGTCTTCAACAATATTTCCAGTGCTCCCTCCCAACCTGGAGAGTCATTTCTTCCCTTTCATCTAAGGGAGTTATTTTCATGATCCCCATCTTCTCTCGAAAATATGCAAACTTTATTCTGGATAGAGGTTTTGTCAGGATGTTTGTTGTCTGCTCGTCTGTGGGGATATACTCGAGCTTTACCTCTCCTTCTTGGAATTTATCTCGAATAAAGTAGTATTTGATCTCAATGTGTTTTGACCTTTCATGAAACACGTGATGTTCTGATAATATTATACAACTCTGATTATCACAATATATTATGGTCAATTCTGGAATCTGATCAAATAAATTGGAGATTAACTTTCTTAACCATATTGCTTCTGTGCATGCTTCACATGCTGCCATATACTCTGCTTTTTTTGTGTTGAGTACGATAGACTTATGTTTCCTGCTGTTAAGCCCTAATATTGGCCCATTACCCCTTAATTGGGGCATATTAGATTAGTAATGTTATTTTATTTATGTCGGCTTTAGGCCATTAGTTGTAATTATACCTCCTAGTCTCCTATATATACCAAGGAGACCTTTTCATTTTGAATCATCTTGTACTTGAACATTTAAGTGGGGTAAAAGGAGGTTTCCCCCTCGAAGAGGCTTATTATCTGAAATTATCTCTTTTTCAAGGTGTTGAGTACTTTTTCTGAGGTTTTTCTATGCTATATTGATGTTTGGTTCTTAACATATGGTATTAGAGCTCAAGGTCTTGGGGTTTCGCTGCTACATCTGAGACACCGTAGAATTTTCTCTATAATTTTTTTTCTACAATGTTTCCAAAGGAACGGCTTGGAGGGTATTTAGCAGACAGATCAAGGTACGTTGGGTTAAAAATTTAGCTCCTGAGGCCTTATACTTTCGGAGATATAGTCTGTACAAGATAGGGTTCTGGAATCATCCCGAAATGAGTCTTTGCAACATTTTCGCTATAAAAAAAATTCTGTAACGTTTCAGACCCTGAACTCCAGAGGCCATTTATATAAATTAGTGATTTATCTGTGGTAAAAATTTCAGCTTCTGGGTCATCTTAAATTTGTAGATACACCCTGTGTAAGATAGGGTATCTGACTAGTCATATTGGCTAGTCTCAAGAAGGTGTTCCAGGTAAAACAATCATAACTTCTTCTTAGAGTATCCAAATTGTGTGGGACTAGTTGCATTGGATC
The DNA here is from genome assembly GCA_009831015.1 of Picea engelmannii. Lineage (NCBI taxonomy): Eukaryota > Viridiplantae > Streptophyta > Pinopsida > Pinales > Pinaceae > Picea > Picea engelmannii. The sequence goes on along the minus strand of ML776623.1, from coordinate 1,451,999 downwards.
GTGGACAGTCTGTAGTAGTTTGGGTACGAGTTTCAGAATTTTATATCAATTATTTTGTGTGGGGCACACTATACAAGTGAGATCTCCTGGAAAAGCCAAAAATCAGCAAGTTGTGGGGAAGTTATCGTAAATTCCACTTGGCACATCCAATTTTGATCAGACCTGTGGCATTGAAGAGAACACATATAAGAGAAATACATAATATAAAATTTCATACCCAGAAGGTCCAAAAATTGGGAGATACAACAGAAGAAATATTGTCTAGCAGAACCACCTCAAAATCAAGGTTCAAAAGTGATACTTGGCCAACATGCCACCCAAAAAGGGAACTTCTACACCAAATAAG
>ML776623.1:1425785-1436483 GCA_009831015.1 Picea engelmannii | reverse complement strand
GTGCACTGATTTTTATTTCTTATTCACTTAAGGAACATATTCACTTCACCTCATTCATTTCATTCATTTTACATTTGTCTTAAAAATATATTCTCAAGCAGTTTAAATTTAATTATCAATTCACCCTTGTTCTTGACTACATACAGGCATCTCAAGGGAAAGTTTTTGTGGGTTGATTAGTTGGATTATTTATGCATACTTATTAGTTTCATAACATCATACAAACCCTAGGCGCATCCTCTTGAGACTGGAAAAGAACCAGTCTAAATGGAGAGACATCCAACAGTGACAAGATTGGTTGTCTACAATTATTATGCTAGTACATCGTGTTGGAGATATTACACACTCACCTAGAATTATTTTTCTAAGTTTGATAGTCCAATGCTGAGAATGATTCATTAAATGCGAATATTATCTCTAGAGAATATTCCCCTACAAAATAGGGCGTTCATCTTTAGTTTAGAGTCAATTACACTTGGTTAAACTAGTGGAAGTCACTCATGCATGACAACCTTGGTTTTATCACTAGTAGTTGCATGTGTCTCTCTCACTTCCACACATGTGTCTCAGTTAACTGATGATTGCATGGATCAGTTAACTAGGAATAGGTGGCAGTTCACTCCAGTGTCTGTCAGTGAGTGTCTAGATCTCTCTATATCACTACTATGGCACACTAGTTACTCATAGAGCCTATATCTATTGTAAATTATTCACTCTTTGAGTGTGGAATACAATTAATGAGAATTCTTCCATTCTTTCTCTCTTGCTTCTTGTTTCTCAATTTCTTTCTGCAAATGTGTGTGGTATTTTCTAGCTATATCTATTATGTGTAGGTTCAACACATTTACATGGTATCAGAGCCGTCAGACTGCTAAGAAAAATCTACACCAAATTACTTTTGCAGGTACTGAAAATTGAAGAACGCATCAAAGATGGAATATATGTTTTACTCACCGATAATACTTCTCACGCCTCATAACTATTTGGAGTGGAAGCCAAAGATTATACTTCTCATAAGTAGAGTCTTATACCAAATAACCATGCCAATTGAAGTAGAGCACGATTTCGTTGATGAAAAAAATGACTTTCTCAATAGACAAGATATGGCCATAGGATTTATCTTCTTGTCCATTTATCCATAAATTCTCCACCAAGTATATGATGACTCACAAGAATCAACTCCAAATGAATTATGGACCAAATTGCAGGTTCTATTCGGGAATAAATAATATTGTCAAGATTTCATGCAGGAGGTTGAACAGATAGAGCCAGAAGAGAAGCCATCAGAAGATCAAGCCTCTTATTATGAAGAGTCTTCTACAAAATTATTTGCACAAATTTGTATTCCATTAATTAAATATGATGTATACTCCATTTCAGATTTTTTTTCTGAATTTAATGTGGAAGATATATGGCATGCATCTCAGGAACCACATGGAGACACTTTTGCATGAACCATGCATGAATCTTAGGAGACAAAAAGGGAGCCGCGCACATTAGACTCAATTCTGATATTTTATGAGAAAAAATTGCAGAAAAAAATTGGATATTTGAATTCCTCTCAGAAAAATATCCAATTTAAAAAAAAAATCATCCGAAACGAAGTTCGGGAAGTGAAGTTATGATCATTTTTAAATCAACAAAATTTCATCATTTTTCCGGAAACGGCCACACGGTTTTCAAAATTTCATTCAAAATTTATTTGGATCTTCTTCATTACAAGAAGAGAAAGTGGATATGTGTCATAGGACCCCACCTTAGCAGCGTCTGCTAACCTCCCAGTCTTTGGATCTTCGAATTCCCCGAACCAAAATGGATCCTTTGTCCCTGCTGGAACTTTCAACACTTAAAGGCCACGGGTCCTTTCATATACTCCACCCATGCGAAGAAGAACTAGGCGCGAGCCTCCACTCCACGTGACCATTGGCATGACCACAAACTTAACCCAAAAAGGCATTTCTGATTTCGCGACTTCACGTATTCTGTTGTGAGCCAATCTTGAATTGCTCAATCTCCGAACTCCCGAACCCCGAGTTAGGGCTTAACGAGCGTCTGCACCTTCCCTATACCTCCATCGATGGGACCTCACACTGTGGCCTAGGGACCAACTTCCGAGCACTACGAGACTTCGTGACTCATGAATCCACGATGCATCTCTTCTCCCTTTTCCCGAAGTCTGAACTCACGACTTCCGGGTAGCATTTTCCTCCACTCTCCCGACTCCCGACTTCCCGAAATTCACGAGTTCCAAATCAACATCTCACACTCCTTCAAATGTGACAGCTTAGATCTTCTCCCATGAATCGACAGTTTGCATATCAGGGTTTTAAAAGGTGGGTTTCCTCCGTCTCCCGAACTCCCGATTCCTGAGTTCCCGAAGTCTCTTTTACATGAAAGAGATCAACGGCTCAATATTCCCTCCAATCGAAAACCACTATCTCTCTTGAGATTTTTGGTGTTGAGTGTTTCTCGCCCTTAACCTTCTCGTAGGTCTACATGCTCCAACGATCCACGAAAATCGGTGCTTCTCCCTCCGAAAATTTTCACAGTCCGTTTAGACTCTCGATCGTTCCTTACCAAATAACTTGGCATCTGCCCTTCTGAGCTTGATTTCTATGAGGTGACTTCATCCCTCATCCTCCTTTCGAACTCTTTGAGGTCTTTATCCTTCCTGAGTTTGATTCTTGCTGCAAACTCTGGGATTCTAAGGAATCTTTCTCACACTCCTTGAGGCCTTCACGATAACCTCTGATTATCTGTGTAAGTTTTAAACCTGTGAAGTAAAGAAATGCATATAGATTCTTAAGCAAAACAGAATTTAATTAATGGCTCATTCACATAGTACACAGAGATTTATACCGGAAACCCTCAACCGAGAAAACCTTTCTTATATTCATTATATCGAATTTCACCATTCACTATACATTATATACAATGTTTTTAGGTATTCCGTAGATACCAAAACCATAATCCCTAAAACCAGGATTATTTTTAGTAAACCACTAAAAATAGAAAAATTTGCTAAAAATAGAAAAAAAACACCCAAAAAAATATTTCGAGGCGTTTCCCCGAACGCTGTGCGTAACCAGGGGGGCATACCTACCCCCCCTGGGACCCCTCTAGGAAATCTCCCACGCACACGGCACAAACATAACACTACTACGAGGGATCGTCAGACGTAGTTGTCATATCTGACATGCCCACACACACACACATGCAAATGATATAACACATACCCAACAATCTGACAACTCCAACTTTGTGCACTCCTTGTGACATAAAATTTTCAACCACTCCCTTGGGTTGGAAAATTTTAAGACTCAACCTGGCTTGTGCACACCTTGCATGACTCTATGCTATACTCACACTCCACATATATAAGACCAACAATATCTATCCTTGTGGAATTTCACTACACTCCTTGCAGGAAATCTCAGGAAGAGAAACAATTGAAACTTATACTCTTCCTCTAACAGACTTCATACATCCAACATGAAATCACATACACACACACAACATTGAAATAAATGCATAACAGAGAATATAAGAAACTTGTAAAAATACCATTCAATAGATGCAAACAGTAACCAATGTACACCATGAAATTGGTTTTAAAGCATTCTTACCTTAATTCAAGTGCTTATGTACATGGGTTCAATAGAAACAGTTATCTGGTCATACAACTTCTACAATCTATGTTCTTCTCTGCTCTCCTATGCTCTCTTGCTCTACTACCATAACAATGAAAATAATACAATACATACGAGGGAGTCTTCTTGAGTTTCCCCCCTACAACCTTAAACTATCTTGTCGAATTAAAGACTACAACTACTTTACATTCATTACAATAAATGCCTACAACTGACAGATGAGAGCAATGCTCAAGATCTGTATTATAATCCCCAAAACATTAAAAGCAATTACATCCTTCCAGCTATTACATTAATGGTTCGTCTTTTGAATTTCGAATTTCTTCAAAAATGCACGCCGGTGTATACCCAATTGTTCACTCGCACTTGCTTTGCTGGAGATGCTCCTCCATCATACTCCTCTGGCTAAAAAATCCATGGACTCTTTTCTATGAGCTCTTTCACTTTCTATCCATGTTTCTAGATATCTGCTTCATTTTCCCGACTAGCATCTTCAATCGGGTGTCCCTTCCACTTTACCTTACCAAGTATTCAAAATATATCTTCCTCCGGGTCTTCTTGCTAACTCTCTGATCAATGATATTTTTCATCTGCAGATTTTCAACTATAAGCATCTGTTTGACCCATTGAATCTCCTCTTGATTCTTTTCTCCTCTTGCCTCTTCTGCTCTATAAGGATACAGATCTACTACGTTGAATATGGGCGATATTCCCACACCATCTGGCAATTCTATCTCATAAGCAATTTCCTCAAATTTTTGTAAAATCTTACACGACCCTATCTTCTTCATCTTCAGTTTATTATATGTTCCCCTTGGGAACCTTTCTTTTATGAGGTGTGCTAAAACTAAATCTCCCACTTGAAATTAAATCTCTCTCCTGTGCTGATATGCTATGTGCTTGTATTCCTGGCTAGAATTCTACAATCGCTCTCTGATTTTACTGTGGAGCTCCTGCATCTCTGCTGCAAAATCTTCTGCTCCAACACTCCTGAACTCATTCTGCTTCAAGTATCTCAACTTAGATACTCCTCTTGGCTACATTCTATACATGATTTGAAATGGGCTCTTTCCTGTGCTCCTATTAGGTGAGTCATTATATGAAAATTACGCTTGCAGCACAATCTAATCCCACTGGCTGTGATGCTCAGTTACTAAACTCCTCAATAAGTCCCCCAAACTTCGATTTACTACCTCAGTCTGTCTATCCGTCTGAGGGTGATATGCTAAGCTAAAAGATAAATTCATCCACAATTTCTTCCATAATGTCCTCCAGAAATGACCAACAAATTTGGTATCTCTGTCTAAAACAACATTCTTGGGTAAACCATGAAGTCGAACAACTTCTTTGAAAAACAGATTTGCAATGTGTGTTGCATCACTGGTTTTCTGACACAGGATGAAATGTGCCATTTTTGAGAATCTGTCGACTACCACAAATATGGAATCACAACCTCTCTGTGTCCTCGATAGTCCCAATTCAAAATCCATGCTTACCGTGTCCCATGACCTCTATGGTATTGGCAATGGTTGATACAACCCTGTATTTTGTATTTTCCCCTTTGCATGATGGAAAATCCTACATTTGTTGACAAATTTTCTGACATCCATCCTCATTCTTGGCCAATAATACAAATTGTTCAGTTGCACGAATGTTTTATCATGGCCGAAATGTCCAGCCAATCCCCCACTATGTTTTTCCTTTAAAAGGTTTTCTCTCATAGAACTCTTCGGGGTACATAATTGATTTCCTTTGAACAATAGTCCATCCTGAATCAAGTATTCAATTCATTGGCTTCTATCTCTCAGAACAAGATTCTTGCATGCTTCATAAACATCCTTGAAATCTAAATCATCTCTGTACATGTCCTTAAGGCTATCAAAACCTAAGGTCTTCACTCGAAACTCTTGCAGAATCAAACATTTCCTGCTCAATGCATCTACAACCTTGTTAGCATTTCCAAAAATGTGCTTTATAACAAAATTAAATTTCTTCATAAATTCAACCCATTTTGCATGTTTCTGATTCAGTTTCTCTTGTCTGGTTATAAACTGTAAGGCTTGATTGTCGCTATACAAAACAAACTCTTTTGTAAACAGGTAGTGTCTCCATTTCTTCAATGCCTGTAGGACTTCATAAAACTCATTATCATATGTGGAATATTTCATCTTGGCATCGTTCAGCTTCTCACTGAAGTATGCAACTGGTCTATTGTCTTGACTCAAGACTGCTCCAATCGTGAATCCACTTGTGTCACATCTTACTTGAAATGTCTTACTGAAATATGGCAGAACTAGAACTGGTTGTCCAGTTATCTTCTCCTTCAACAACTTGAAACTTTTCTCTACTTCCTTTGTCCAATGAAAATATTTATGTTTTTTTTTTATTGTGTCCATCATTGGTGAACAAATCCCACTACAATTTATGATGAACTTCCTGTAAAAGTTGGCTAGTCCATGGAATCTTCTGACTTCAAATATATTCCTTCGCGATGGCCATTATTTGATCGCTCTTACCTTCTCAGGATCCTTCTTCAATTCATTCGAAGAGATCACAAAACCCAAATAAATGAGTTTTGGTTTCATGAAAGATGACTTCTTCAGATTTATCAGCAACTTCGCTTGCTGCAACCTTCTCATCACTAGAGTTAAATGTCTTAAATTTTCTTCCTTAGTCTTACTGAAGATCAGTATATCATCAAGATACACAATTACAAACTTCCCAATGAAATATTTCAAGACTTCATTCATCAATCTCATGAAATTACTTGGCGCATTTGTCAAGCCAAACGACATAGCAAGCCATTCATACAACCCTTGATTCGTCTTGAATGTTGTCTTCCATTCATCACCTTCCCTCATTCTAATCTGATGGTATCCACTTTTCAAAACAATTTTTGAAAAAAAAAATTCTCCACTCAAGTAATCCATCAAGTCATCCATCCCAGGTAAAGGAAATCTATACCTGATGGTGATTTTATTTATAGTCCTTGAGTCTTTACACATTCTCCATCCACCATCCTTCTTCGGACTTAACATTGTTGGTACAACGCATGGACTCAAGCTTTCTCTAATCAACCCTTTGTCCATCAAATCATGGACTTACTTCCTGACTTCTTCATTATCCTGCGACGTCAATCTGTACGCTGCTTTGTTTGGAAAACTCGCTCCTGGTATAAGGTCAATGTGATGGATTATACTTTTGATGGGTGGCAACGAACAAGGAAAACTGTCCACCACTATGTCAGTGAAATTCTCCAACAGTTCCTGAATTTCCTCAGGTGAATCATCTATTGAGGTACTGGTCAAGATGGTTGTAGGTTTTCTATCCACAACAAACTGCATTTCTTCATCTTTCTTGACTTCATCAAGAAGTTCCTTCCCACTCATGAGAAGTATAGTATTTCTTGCTTCTGCTTTCACCTTCTTATCTTCAATTGGCAACAACATATGCATCCTACCATTCTTCTCCAAGGTATAGGTTTTCTTTCTTTCATCATGAATAACATTTATGTCATATTTCCATGGCCTCCCCAACAAAAGATGACAGATATCCATGGGAATAACATCACATAAGATCTCATCTCTATAACCCCCTATCTTAAATTCAACTAAACATTGTTTAGTGACTGTTACCTGATGTCCCTTTTGCAACCATGAAACTTAGTATGGGGTCAGATGTGCAACTGTCTCCAATTCTAGCTTTTCCACCATCTCTGTGGATACTAGGTTATCCATGCTTCCAATGTCCACTATCACCTTGCATACCCTATCCTTGGTATTGCAGGCAATCCTAAACAAACTATTCCTCTAAACTAGATTCTCCATAGCTTCCTTCTCTAGCTTCAAGAGAATTTTCCTCATCATCAAGGATCTCCCGCCTTCTACATCTTCTGCCTCAACTTTTCGCCTTTTCACTTATGAAATGTGAGCTTCACCTCCTCCATCTCTTTTTCTATTGGGATGTTCCCAAGACTTGTGTCTAATCTGTCCACAGATGAAACACTTCACTTCACCTCCTCTGCCTCTTCCTCTTTCTCTTACTCGAGGAAAAGTGTTCCTATCGGCATATTGTCTCCCTTGTGAACTTCCTCCCCTTTTTGGGTGATTATGAGGATTTTTTTCTTCATCTTTAGGCTTCTGCACTCTGTCTTGGGCAACTTATTTGCCTCTACTATGAATTCTACCTCTACCCCTTTGACCTTTCTTTCAGGCCAATTTCTCTTCTGCCTTCAAAGAAACCTGATAAGCATCCTCCACATTTCTGATTGTCACCATGCTCATATCATCATGAATCTCATATCTCAGGCCATTCATATATATGGAGACCTTTTCATCATCACCCTCACGATGACCAACTCTGATGTTTATCCTATAAAACTCCTCAGTGTATTCCTTCATTTTCATCCCTTTCTGTCTCAAATTATGCATTCTTCGAAACAGATTGATTTGGTAATCTCTCGGTATGAATTAGGATTTCATCTTCGTGACCATTCTGTCCCAGCTTTTGATTCTTTGTTTGCCTTTTCAATGCCTGTCAGCCTACAATTCATCCCACCACAGTGTTGCATGTCCTTTCAGTCTGGTGACAATATTCTTTACTTTCTTGTCTTCTTCGATATCTTCATAATCAAAATATTTATCCAGAGCTTTAAACCAATCTAGCAGCTCCCCAAAGTCCAAGTTTCCTTCATACATCAAGATGTCCATCTTTGCTCTGGCACCCATTCTTGCAACAACTTTAAATAGACGTTCCTTTGCAGCATATTTGGCTACATCTTCTTCGGCTCCTTCTTCATTCTCACTTTCAGCTTCACTGATATCCCCATTATTAGGCATTCATCTCTGTGTCGTCTCCATATCATCTAAACGAGCATGAATTTCGCTCATCTCCCTTTCCACGACTGGATCGAGCATCAGTCTTTCCAGATGTCTTCTTGGCAACATTGTTTCAATCTTTCCACTCAGAATTCAAATCATAGCTTTCTTTATGTCCTCTCCTGCCTACAAAAAACAATGATTGTAAGCTTCGATACCACGTGACGTGGGACCCCACCTCAGCAGGGTCTGCTAACCTCCCGGTCTTTGGATCTTCAAATTCCCCAAGCCGAAATGGCTCCTTGATCCCTATTGGAACCTTCAACACTTAAAGGACACAAGTCCTTTCATATACTCTGCCCACGCAAACAATCACTAGGTGCGAGCCTCCACTCCACATGACCCCAAACTTAACCCAAATAAGCATTTCTAATTTCGTGACTTCGCGTATTCTGTTGTGAGACAATATTGACTCACTCAATCTTCGAACTCCTTAACCTCGAGTTAGGGCTTAACAAGCATAAACACCTTCCCTATATCTCCATCGATGGGACCTCACACTATGGGCTAGGGCCCAGCTTTAGAGCGCTACGGGACTTCACGACTCGCGAATCCATGATGCAGCTCTTCTCCCTTTTCTCGAAGCCTGAACTCGCGACTTCCGGGTAACATTTTCCTCCACTCTCCTGACTCCTGAATTTTTATTCACGAGTGCAAATAAATGGCTCACAATCCTTCAAATCTGATGGCTTATATCTTCTCCCACGGATTGGTAGTTCGCGTATCGGGGCTTTGAAAGGTGGGTTTCCTCCATCTCCCCAACTCCCGATTCCTGAGTTCTCGAAGTCTCTTTTCCACGAAAGATATCAATGGCTCAATATTCCCTCCAATCGACGACCACTATATCTCCTGATCTTTTGGGTGTTGAAGGTTTCTCGCCCTTAACCTTCTCGTAGGTCTATGGGATCCAACAATCCATAGAAATCGACGCTTCTCCCTATGGGAATTTTCACCATCCGTTTAGACTCTCAATCTTTCCTTGCCAAATAACTTGGCGTCTGCCTTCTGAGCTTGATTTCCGCGAGGTGACTTCATCCCTCGTCCTCCTTTCAAACTCTTCAAGGTTTCTATCCTTCCTGAGTTTGATTCTTGCTGCAAACTCTGGGATTCTGAGGAATCCTGCTCGCACTCCTTGCGGCCTTCACGATAACCTCTGGTTATTTGACAACTCCAACTCTGCACACTCGTTGCGAAAAAAGTTTTTCAACCACTCCCTTTGGTTGGAAAATTTTAAGACTCAACCTGTCCTGCACACACCTTGCATGGCTCTATGCTATACTCTCACTCCATAGATATAAGACCAATAGTATCTCTCATGATTTTTCTGAGCTAAACCTCAGAAACCTGTCAACGCACTCCTTGCGAACTTTCACTGCACTCCTTGCAGGAATTCTAAGTAAGAGAAACAATTGAAACTTATCCTCTTCCTCTCACGAACTTCATACATTCAACATGAAATCAAATACACACACACAGCATTGAAATAAATGCATAACAGAGAATATAAGCAACTTGTAAACATATCATTCAATAGATGCAAACAGTAACCAATGTACACCATGAAATTGGTTTTAAAACATTCTTACATTAATTCAAGTGCTTCTATACATGGGTTCAATAACAAAAATTATCTGCTCATACAACTTCTACAATCTATGTTCTTCTCCGCTCTCCTATGCTCTCTTGCTCTACTACCATAACAATGAGAATAATACAATACATACGAGGGAGTCTTCTTGAGTTTCCCCCCTACAACCTTAAGCTATCTTATCAAATTAAATACTACAACTACTTTACATTCATTAAAATAAATGCCTACAACTGACAAATGAGAGCAATGCTCAAGATCTCTATTACGATCCCCAAAACATTAAAAGCAATTACATCCTTCCAGCTATTACATTAATTGTTCGTCTTTTGAATTTTGAATTTATTCAAAATGCACACTGGTGTATATACAGTTGTCCTCCACTCACGCTTTCTTTGTTGGCGATGCTCATGCATCAATATGTGTGGACATCTCAATGGTGCATCTACTTCATCAGATCCATGCAGACATCTACATCTTAAAAAAAATCTTCAAAGAGCACAAACTTGCACAGTTGTGAGGTCTTCTTGGAGTGAAGGACATGGTTGCTTAACAACTATTTTTTGTTCCTTCTCATATTTTT
>ML776623.1:1396499-1422312 GCA_009831015.1 Picea engelmannii | reverse complement strand
CAGGATGGACACTGGTAATAATCATTGGCTCTCGATTTTTCACATTGATTCTCTCTACAGAAGGTGGATTAGAGTCATCAAATAAAATATGAAAGTGGTTGTCATCCCAGAAATGACAACTATCCATATACCAATCATCACAACCGGCCTCAAAATCATACCAAGCATATATTTCTTGATTATATTCATCCATGAGGCCCTCCATAAGAAATATCTCTTGCATGTTATTCAATGAATCTTGAATACTATGAAAACTATCATTGAGGCCGTATGTGAGGCTATATGTGAGGCCATGTACAAATGCATCCAATTTGTCATCCAATGTGTGAAACAATTGGGCTTTGAATGATTCAAGAATTTCTTTCAGGTTTTGAGAAGAAATATCCATTTGAGCACCCTATGAACTCTTTGGTCCCTCAACCATCATGAAAAAAAAACCAAAAATAGACCCAATAAGTTACGACAGAAAATCACGGCTTTTTCTGAAAAAACCCTAAAAAATTGTTGAAGTTAAAATGCTCATAACTTCACTTCCCATACTCTGTTTTGGCTGATTTTTTTTGAAATTGGGTGAAATTGTGAGAGGAACTCAGATCTATAATTTATATGGGCAAATTCGACCTCCATATGCTACAGAAATAAAAAAATTATCGTTGTCGTCCCCGGAAAAAATCCTGAAAATTTGCAGATTTTAAAACTTCAATATCTTGACTTCCCGGACTCCGTTTCGGACGATTTGTTTTATCAAATTGGGTGTTTTTATGAGAGGAACTCAGATATACAACCCTTTTTTGCAAATTTTGCATAGAAATATACCTAAAACTTCGAGAATGTCACAACCCTCTTTTTCTTCTCCGAAAAAAAAAATCAGCAAAAATAAAAAATATTTGCCCACAATGTCTGCCTAAGGAAAGTGCTCTGATACCACTTGTTAAGAACCAAAGACCTGAATACAAAATATCACAATAGATCCAAATATATATTAATACAATCACCACACAAGATCTATGAAACCATATAGAAAACCACAACTTTATTATAGAAACCCTTGAGGTAGGGCAACACCATACAATGGATCCTATTATGGAAGGGATCCTCTCCTGTTCACTTGCCTCTTCGAGGGGGCATCCTCCTATTGATATACCACTCCAAATACAATACTTCTCTTCATATCTCATTACATTGCTTGAACCCCTTTATATAGTGCTATCATCACCTAAGAACACTCTAGAGGAGGAATCTTCTAGAAGTAGAACCTTCTAAGAAGTCCTCTTACATTTATTATATCTAACTACAATAGTGGGAATTATTTAATAATATAGTGGACCTAGTCCACCTTACATTGAATGACCTCCACTATTATCATTATGAGCCCTCTGCCCCCCCCCACTACCTCTCTAGCTACCTTACACTTTCAATTTAGAAATTCCCCTTGGTTGCATTCCATATACAATCTAGAATGAACTCTGCTCTATGCTTCTATTGATCGAATCATTATAAGAAAATTATGCTTGTGGTAGAATGTGATCCCACTGACTATGGTGTTTAGTCACTAGGCTTCTCAGTAAATCTCCCAAGATCCTATTCACGACTTCTATTTGCCCATCCGTTTGAGGATGATACGCTGAGCTAAAAGACATACGTGTCCCTAGCTTCTTCCGTAAAGTCCTCCAGAAATGTCCCATGAACTTGGTATCTCAATCTGAAAATATACTCCTTGGCAAGCCGTGAAGTCTAACGACCTCTTTGAAAAACAGGTTCGCAATATGAGTTAATTTGTTGGTTTTCTAGCATGGTATGAAATGTGTCATCTTTGAAAATTTGTCTACTACCACAAAGATTGAATCATAGCCTCTTTGTGTCCTTGGCAGTCCCAATATAAAAACTATGCTCACTGCATCCCACGGCCTTTCTGGTATGGGTAATGGTTGATACAACCCCGTGTTCTGCCTTTTTTCTTTAGTGTGCTGACAAATTCTGTACCTGCCCACAAATTTTTAACATCTGTCCTCATCCCTGGCCAAAAGTATGCGCCATTCAACTTTGAGAACGTCTTGTCATGACCGAAATGTCCGGCCAATCCTCCACTGTGTTTTTCCTTCAGCAGGTTCTCCCTCATGGTGCATTTTGGAATACATAATTGATTGCCCCTGAATAATAATCCATCCTGGATCATATATTCGGTCCACTGGCTTCTGTCCATGAGAATTGGATTCTCAGACGCCTCATATGCTTCCTTAAAATCTGGGTCATCCTTGTACATTTCTTTGAGGTTATCAAAACCCAAAGTTTTGACTTTAAATTCCTGCATAAGCAAACATTTCCTGCTCAAAGCATCAACAACTTTGCTAGCAGTTCCAAAAATATGCTTAATCACAAAAGTAAAATTTTGCATGTATTCAACCCATTTAACATGTTTTTGGTTCAACTTCTCCTATTCAGTCACGAATTGTAAAGCATGATTATCACTGTACAAAACAAACTCTTTAGGAACCAAATAATGTCTCCATTTCTTCAACGCTTGTATGACAACATAGAATTCCTTGTCATATGTTGAGTATTTAATCTTCTCTTCATTCAATTTCTCACTAAAGTATGCAACTGACCTATTGTCTTGGCTCAAGATTGCTCCAATTGCAAACCCACTCGCGTCACACTTGACCTGAAACGTTTTGTTAAAATCTAACAAAACCAAAATCAGTTACTCAGTGATCTTATTCTTCAGTAGATTGAAGCTCTTCTTTGCTTCCTCTATCCAATGAAAATATTTGTGTCTTTTCTTCACCATGTCCATCATGGGTCCGCTAATTCCACTGAAATTTCGGATGAATTTCCTGTAGAAACTCACCAAAACATGGAAGCTTCGAACTTCAAACACATTCTTCAGCGATGGACAATTCTTAATTGCATTTACCTTTTCCAGATCCATCTTCAACTCATTTGCAGAGATAACAAACCCAAAATAAATGAGTTATGTCCTCATAAATGATGATTTCTTCATGTTTATCAGTAGCTTCTCTTGTTGTAATCTCCTCATTACTGCAGCTAAATGCTTTAAGTGCTCTGCTTCTATCTTGCTGAAAATCAATATATCGTCAAGATATACGATGACAAATTCCCCAATGAACTCCTTCAGGACTTCATTCATCAATCTCATGAAAGTACTGGGTGCATTTGTTAAACAAAATGGCATAACAATCCATTCATACAGCCCTTCATTCGTCTTGAATGATATCTTCCATTCATCACCTTCTCTCATACGAATTTGATGATACCCGCTTTTCAAATCAATCTTTGAAAAAAATCTTGCTCCACTCAAGAAATCCATCAAGTCATCCATCCTTGGTAATGGAAATCTATATCTGATGGTAATTTTATTGATCGCCCTTGAGTCTGTACACATCCTCCAGCCTCCTTCTTTCTTTGGGCTGAGCACTGTTGGAACAACACATGGACTCAAGCTCTCTCTAATCAATCATTTGTCCATTAAGTCCTGGACTTGTCTCTTAACTTCTTCATTCTCCTGCGGCGTCAATCTGTACACTGCTTTGTTTGGTAAACTGGCTCCAGGTATAAGATCAATGTGATGTCTTATACTCCTGATCGGTGGCAACGAACAAGGTAGTTTGTCCACTACTATATCAGCGAACTCTTCTAGCAACTCCTGGATTTCCTCAAGTAAATCATCCACTCTTGTACTGGTCAAAACAATTTTAGGCTTCCTGACCACAATAAATTGTGTGTCTTCCTTCTTCTTAACCTCCTTAAGAAGTTCCCTCCCACTCATGAGAAGTACAGTGTTGCTCACCTCTGGTTTTACTTCTTTGTCCTTAATTGGCAACAACATGTGAGTCCTACCATTCTTCTCCAGGGTGTATCTGTTCTTTCCCCCATCATGAACTAAGTTTATGTCATATTGCCACGGTCTACCCAGCAATAGATGACAAACATCCATTGGAATGACATCACATAGTATTTCATCCTTATATCCTCCTATTTTAAATTCAACTAAACATTGTTTAGTGACATTTACCTGATGTCCTTTTTGTAGCCATGAAACTCTGTATGGGCTTGGATGTACGATAGTCTCCAGCTCCAGCTTTTCTACCATCTCTGTAGAAACGAGATTGTTTGTGCTACCACTCTCCACGATGACTTTGCATACCCTGTCTTTGGTCTTGCAAGCAGTTCGAAAAAGTATGTTCCTTTGGGCTGGGTTCTCTGCCTCTTTCTCTGGCATTAAGAGAACTTTCCTCATCATCAAGGATCTTCCGCCCTCAGCATATTCTGCCTCAACATTCCATCCTTGTGCTTCGACAATGTGAGTTTCACCACCTTCTTTCTTTCTGTCTGGACACTCATAAGATTTATGTCCATTTTTTCCACAGACAAAACATTTCACTTCACCTCCTCGGCCGCTTCCTCTTCCTCTAGTACGAGGAAAAGTATTTCTATCATCATACTGCCATCTCTATGAGCTTCCTCCTCTCTCATGCTGAGATTGAGGTTTCTTCCCTTCTTCTTTAGATTTCCGAGTTCTGTCTTGGGTAATTGTTTTGCCTCTGGCTTGACTTCTACCTCAGCCTCTTTGACCTTGCTTTCGGCTCATCTTCTCTTCAGCTTTTAGATCCATCTGATAAGCATCTTCCACATTTCAAATGATCATCATGCTCATCTCATCTTGAATTTCATACCATAGACCATTCATGTACCTGGCCACTTTTTCATCATCGCTTTCCCGATGACCTGCTCTGATGTTTATCTTGTAGAATTCTTCAGTGTATTCTTTCACTGTCATCAACTTTTGTCTCAAATTTTGCATCCTCCGAAACATAGTGATTTGATAATCCTTGGGTATGAATTTGGATTTCATCTTTGCAACCATTCTATCCCAGCTTTTGATTTTATGCTTGCCTTTGCAGCATCTGTCATCCTGTAGTTCATCCCACCATAGTGTTGCATGCCCTTTAATCCTGGTGACAGCATGTTTGACTTTCCTATCTTCCTCGACATCCTCATAGTCGAAGTATTTATCCAGATTTCTAATCCAGTCTAGAAGCTCTTCAACATCCAGGTTCCCCTCATACATAGGAATCTCCATTTTTTCCCTGGCACCTATCCTTACAACAACCCTGAATAGGCATTCATCTGCAGCATCTTCGACTGCGACTTCTTCTCCTTCGTGTCTAGCTTCATTTTCACTATCAGCCTTGCTGATATCCCCAGTTTCGACTGTGCACCTCTGTGTTGTCTCCATGGCATCAAGCCTAGCACATAATTCACACATTTCCCTTTCCACTGCTGGATCGGGCATTGGCCTATCTCTTCTTCTTGGTGGCATGGCTGAAAATGTTCCTCTTTTCTCCTCTCGCTTCCTCTGTCTACAATATACAAACAGAGTCAAGCTCTGATACCACAACTGGTGTAGGCCCCCGAACCCTCGGGTCGAGGTCCGCACAGGATATTTCTAAATCTTCCCTTGAGTCAGATTGACTCTTCGGTTTCCCCTCGAGGAATACCTCATACACTCACAATGTATCCACTGGTCCTTATAAATTGAGCATGCGTGAACAAACACCAAGCGCCAACCCAAATCTCCTTGACCACAATAGCATTGCGCCCTTCGCTAGTTCGGGACTTCGGGTCTCACAATTTCGTGATCCATATTGTCGAGTTTCTCAGGCCTCTACTGCCGAAACCCGAAATGTCAATTCGTCGAAATGTTTGGTCGTGTCCTCCTCCACAGTCGTATCACATTTCACGATTTCGGGAATCCCAGAACAAGGAACCCCTATCTCTTTCTTCGAAATTGCTGAAATGTCGAACCCTGATGTGTTCAGCAAAGGCTAGCTTCCCTATGAGACTTTTCGTCGATTCGGAGTTTCGGACTTCGCGACTTCGCGAATCCTAATGCAAGGCTTCCGGCTCTCCAACCTATGAAACCCCAAAACAATCAACGAAGTTTTGACTCTGCCTGGTGACAAGTACACCACCTGTCTTCTCCGTGGTCCTTTGTCTCTGACACGGATTCTTGCCACCTGTCACTCCGTGCTTTTAGACTTTTGAGACTTGAATGAACCTTTGCCTTCCATCCCTCTATCACTTCTAAGCTATGAATTCTGAAATGGCACCTTCCAAAGGGTCAAATAACTAATAAGCTCCCATTTGATCCAACGCTTAACTTCTCCGCAACTCTCTAGGTCCTACGGTCCTCGCTATTTCACAAATTGTCCACAGAGAATTCCAACCGCTCGTCTCCTCCTTGACATCTTTTGCGAAATAAACAAATGTTCCTTCACTAGAACTTAACCTCTACGAGATGTTTTCAATCTCCATCTCCCTTTGGGTATTTCCAAGGGTGCTAACCCTCCTAAGCTTTCTCTTGCAACTCAAGTCTCAAAAGGACCCTTGTGCGCACTCCTTGCGACAAACTTTCAAATACTTCTAAGTATTTGATTCCTTCGACTCTGTGCACCTTCTGCAACAACAGTCTTTCAACTCTCCCCTTGGTTAATAAGTTCTAGCTTTCAACTAGCCTGCACACACCTTGCATGACTTCTATTCTTCACTTGCACTTCTGCTGAAATGAGAACAATGGTATCCCTCCTGAGCTTTCAAAGATAACCTCTGAACCTTTGTCAATGCACTCCTTGCGGACGTTTCACTGCACTCCTTGCAAGAAATTCTCTCTCAGGAAGAGAGACAATTGAAACTCATTCTCTTTCTTCTCTTAGACTTCAAACATTTAATATGAAATCATACATACACAACATAACATCACAACAAATGCATAACAGAGAGAATAAAACCACTGTAAGCATACCATTCACCATGTATAAACAGAAAACATCATAACACCATGAAATCTGATTCAAAGCTCCATATATTAATTCAAGCTTCTGTACATGGGTCTTCCTCTACAACTCTCTGTTACATCTCTGTGAAAATGCTCTAATGATGTAATGAATGTAATAATACAAAGACGAGGGTGTCTATATCCGTTTTCCCTCCTATTCTTCTAAACTATCTAATCTCTAATTCAAACCTACCTACTTTCATTAACTATGCATAAATGACTCTACCTTCTACAGATGAGAGCGAATCACTCATGATCTGTTTACAATATGTAAGTACGCTTCCCTTTAACCATTACATTAATGCTTCAAAAACATTTCAAAAATGTGTGCTGGTGGTCTTCCAGCTATCTTCCGCCTCTTACGTCGTTTGCTTGGCTGGCTATTTACGATGCTCCTGCATCAGTTGTTTTGTTTTTTCAAAGAATATTCTACTCCAAGGATTTGACTTTAGTTGAAGCCATAATTGACCATGCTCCTTCTTCTAATAAGTTGACAATACCTCACGCTAAGAAGAATTTCCTATTATACACTTGAAAATTATTTGCTCAAAGGAAACTTCTTAAGATATTAATTATTTGGGCATGGATCCCACACCCCTCTTGTGTGTACTAAAATATGAATTAATCAAATTTATTTATTTTGAAAGATTTGCAATGTATTTTTTTAAGTTCTTGTTACACATCGTTCCTATGGCCTCCTATGATAGATGACCCTAGGGTTCCAAAAGAAGTTTTAAGATTGAAGGTTGTTGAATTTTCTATGAGCTATGGCTCATGTATCCTCTTTAAATTTTTTGTTTAACTATTACTTGAACCATAACTATTGCAGCAAACCAAGATTACAAGAAGAATAACCATGCACAAGAACACAAGAAGTATCATGGGAAACCCTTATCAACAAGGGAACAAAACCTAGCCAATCCTTTGCTATATTCCTCAAGAGAAAGACCTCCCACACCATCACCAATCCTACAACACAAGAGGGTCCTGTAATTCTCATAATTTCATACCACAACTTTTGAAATCATGAGATGACACAATAATAAGTGTGTTTCCTCAATGGGGATTCACCTTTATTTATAAAAGACTTGTCACATCAAATGATGTGTCTATTGGCACAATAGGGCCGACATCAATAATTTCAGACCACCACTTATGAAATCATGAGATGACACAATAATAAGTGTGTTTCCTCAATGGGGATTCACCTTTATTTATATAAGACTTGTCACATCAAATGATGTGTCTATTGGCACAATAGGGCTGACATCAATAACTCAAAATAGAATTCATAATTATCATATTAATTATCTTTTACATTAATTATATTTTATATTAATTATCTTTTACATTAGTTATATTTTACATTAAGGTGGCGCCGACCTGTACCCTTTTGATTACAAATAGGGTTACAGGTAAGTCCGACTCTTGAACAATATAGCAAGGGATCTCATACACCCACTAGTGCTCAACCACTAGGGGAACATCCACAAGGATGTCCATATCTCTATCTCACTGCGTCTCACAGGAGAACCACACTCACTAGTGCTAAGCCACTAGGATCACATTCACTTGTGCTCATCCATAGACATGTCCAACTCAACGGATCTTCTTTCCCAATGCTTTACACATGAGAGTCATCTGGAGTTCATCATCTCAACTCTCTGCTCAAAGGAGGCTAATACACCATCTTCATCTCTATCTCATAATGATTCACCCAACTCATGGGAATTCACACGTTCACCTTGTGCTCAGCCACATGCACGCCCAACTCAATAGATCTCATTTCTCATTGCGTTACACATGAGAATCATTCGGATTTATTCTCAACTCTCTGTAAGGAGGAGGCCATCACTATGTTCCAGTTTTGTCTCAAATAGGAACCACACACCCAACTCATGGGCTCTCTCTCAGGTCGACTCAATCAATTTGTGTCCTGGAGGATGTTTCACACAACTATAATCATCAACAAAGGTCCATGTGTCCATAGGCTCCGATCTTCCATCTTCCTCATATATTTACCTCTATACTTCCTCTTGCTCTCTCTTCTTGTGAGCTTCTTCTTCCTATGCTAATATTAAGTCTTCATTTCTTTTATTTTCTTCTACCTTTTGTTGTTTCCTCAAGGCTTCTACTTCCCTTTCCTTTTTTATCTTGGCCTCGTTGGTTGCTACAAATTCATTCTCCTTAGCCTCTCTCTTTCTCTTTTCTTTCTTCTTATCCTTTTATCCTCTGTTTCCAATTCTAAGTGTCACCTCATCTAGTGATGTGGATTTTATTTAGATCTATTTTTCTTGCTAGACCTCATTTTGAAATGGCCACATGTACTTGCAAGTGAGACAATGATAACCAACTACATTCAGAGGGGCATGTCTTTGAAATATTTCTTCGCCAAAGTGAAAAGCAACCAAGGATTTGAGTTCTATGGTTTCTTCTTTTACGTCCTTAATTCCAGATGCTCCTACGTGGAAAGGAAAGGGAGACCATAATGCCTTCTTGTCTTGAGAAAGGGTTGCTCCAACTCCATTAAAAAAGGTTTGGTAAGCTACCTCTTGGAGAGTAATCTTATCCAAGATAAACTTGGGTACCAGATGTGGCATGTTGGTAGCTCTGTATATTCTTATGTATGTCCCATTTTATTTGACATTTTAGTCTCCAATCTTAATGATTTCCTGCGTTGCTTTCTCAATCATGCATTGGGAAGGTTCACAAAAAATTAGTTTGTACATCACTTATACAAAAGTTTTCACAAATTTTGGTGTAATGAATTCTGAACTTATGTTCCTAGAGAATTTGACAGTAAAATTGAATGGGTTCCTCTCTAGGCTTCCATTGCCATTCTAGTCCTAGAAATGGAAATTTGTTCATGACACATGCCACATCCAACAAATAATTTGACATGTTAAATGCTAGTGGGATACTGGTGGTTGTGTGCTTAACTCTGGAGACAACTTTAGTCATTGATGTTGACAGTATGGAAGCCTAATTAAAAATTGCCTTGATTTGGGTGACTTGATAAATTAATGGCACCAATGACTCCTTCAATTATATTGTGTCTTCTTTGCTATAAAATATGGTTATCAACACCACATCGATATTGTAAGGAGTCCTCACATGCTTCATAGGGTAGGTTCTTGACCTCTTGGCTTGGAATGCCTTCTTATTAATCCACCACCCTTTAAGAGAGGTTGTGATAACTAAGGGTGAACTGCAAAGTCCATTTCTCTGTAAGATCTACAAGAGGTTGAGGAAATTTGAAACATATATCTAAGGATGAGGATTGAAAAGAAGCAATGGCTTTCCCTCTAATGTTCTTGATCAACATGTTTTCAATTTCATCCTAATTGAGTAACCATGATATGAACTTAGTGCAAGGAAACACTATAGGTTTGGTTGCAACTTTGTGTAAGCTTGATTTCTCAATCATTTTCCATACACCAACATTAGGATTCACTTCTCCAAGTGGGAGAGACAACTCAGGGTAATTTTTTGTCCAAACATTTGGTACAATTCTCTCTGCTTATAGCTAGTACCTACATCCAAGTTTCATAGGGTATCTCCATAGAATTATCTTGGGGCACCCACATCTCCTTTGAGTTCTATTGACTCTTCTTTGTCTGGGCTTACTTCATTCACTGCTTACTTATATTTTCTTTATTTTTTAGAAGCCATTTTCAAATCCTATAGCTCATCCATTTCAACAATAGACCACATTAGCAAGGTTAAAAGAAAAATTAAAATACAATGCCAAGTGTGGTTAAATACCTTCTCTTAAAAGAAAGAAAGAGAAAGTGGATTTTCAGGGAATTGGGTTACAAGGCCCATTTGTTTTGGTGTTACATGATTCAACAAGATTCTTTCCAGTGGGATTGATGGTTGGGCCATGAGGAAAACATTTTGGTGATTCTATGATAAGGACGCCTAAAACAATGCTCTTGCTCCCTAGTCATTGTGGGGGAAATTTCACTTCCCATTTATTTGTTGAATTCATGAACTCAAAAATATCTATACTTGGGCATAATCATTAAAGGCTTATGAATTAAACCTCACATGTGCCTATGTGGTTGATTGAACACAATTATTAATGTTCTGTATTGGAGTGAAATAAAATCGGGAACATCCAGACCAATATAATTTGACTAAGAGTAATTTTCTAAGTTTATCAATCCTAGAGATGGAATTGTTAACTTCTTTGGAAAGTTTAAGCACGACCCTTTTCCATGTTGTGAGCAAATGGAAAGGTTTCATTATTTGCATGAACCTTCATCCATTTTCATAGTGTGAAGAATAATATGCACTTGATAAATCGGTTATATGTAGCCCTACATTGTCCAAGCTTGCAACAAAAGAATTCTTGAGTTTAGGGCTTCAATGGTGAGGTAGGGTTTGACCACCGGGCTTCACCTTGTTGACCAATATATTATCACATTCATTCATAAACAAGGTTTTAAAATTGTGAAAAATAGAGTTAATATATGTAAGTATTGGGTGGTAGGGGGATGTGGGGTATAGTGGGGTTTATAGGTATTGGGGGTATAAAAAGGGGTATATGGTAAAAATAGGGGATATTTAGTAAAAATACGGGTTTTTTTTTTAAATTGGAAAGATGTATTGGGAGCGGGGTTCAACAAAAGGATTTTGGGAGGTATTTATCAATATCTAGCGAAATTAGAGGTATTATTTAATATCCCATATATGCACGTGTTATACAACAAGTTCACTAAATGGAGACCCTGTGGGATTGATAGTGCAAATGAAAATCACTTAAGTGATTATATTCTCTTGTTTGAGCTACAGGGAAGAAAGTTGATGCAGAAGTTTCAAAAGGGCTAGACGAAGTAGAAACACAATTTTGAAATATAAGTGGTTATCAAAGCCATATCAAAGAAAGAAAGAAAGAAATTCCATCGTTCATATTGGGCTATCTTGGTAAAGTAACGTCTACTTGGTTGTAGTAAACAACTAGCAGTGGGTGAATAGTGGTTGGGTTGACAAGGTGTGTTTCTTTTGGTTGTTTCTATAAGTGAAGAAACCTTGGGTGAATAGCCTCGTGATGAAATCACTTTTACCACTCTAATCCTTAGTAAAATAAGAGTGAAAATAAAGTTACCATAGTGCTATTTTAATAAGCTTGTGTCGTAAGTCTTTGATATTTCTATCAGTGTGCTTTTTGCATTTTTTGAATTATGGCTCTATATGGTGTGTTTCATCCTTGGAAACTTTCCAAAGTTGCGATGGGTCCCTTTTTACATCATCACAATGCCCCAACTTTGTACTTGTCACAAAATCATGTTAACATCGTAGCCTTTTGAAACTTCAGGTTTCACAATGTGTCGCATGAAATTCTAAATCCCGCGATAACAAGTTTCTCCTTTTCTTTGTGTTAAATGTGTCGCATTACAAAAAACTTTTGAAGGTGAGTGATATTTTTCCCTTGTCATAGTCTCAAAAATTTAACAATTTTGTGGGGAAGGAACTTTTGAATTTGAGTGATGGTCTTTTCTTGTTATGGTTTCACGTGTTTATAGTTTTATGAGCATGTGATAGGCATTGAGCTTCAATATTGAGGGGAGCACGTTACTTGAGGGTGATTCATTGAGGTCTTGTAGTACCTCACTATGGTAGAGACATGTTCAATTGATGGAGACCGTGGTGGTCTTGGTATGGACTTGGAGGATAGACTCATTCCAGGTTGAAGACATGTGTCATTTGCAGGAGACTCATGGTGTTGATATGTTACAATATTATGCCTCACAGGGTATTACAATTCACGTCTTGATATGGGATCCATGGGGTAGAGTGCGTGATAGTTCGACGTTGGATGGAGCTTACTTTGTGTCCCACAGGTGGATGTGGGACCCTGGTATTATATGTGGATTGAATCATTTATTGCTTCAGGACAAGCACTTTTCTAGCAGGGAGGACTGTAATGTCCCTACGTTGGGACACCATTATATTACAAAGTGTTATGCTGACCAGAGTAGCCAGATGGGGGTGATAGAAAGTACATGATCTATTGAGGGGTTTTATTGGGCCTGAATTGCATCCCTCATCTTATTTCATCATCATGATCCATTCTGCACAACTTGGCTTTGGTTTCGTTGCATTCCAACGATTTCCGTAATTTTAAGTTATTATGGGCTATATGTTAATTAAATTCACTAATAAGGTCATATTGGGCATAATACTTAGAGGAACCTCTTAGTGTAATAGCTCATCGAAATCGGGAGGAATAACACTACAGGATAGGATGATGAGAAGTGACTTTCAGTGGCCAGAGAAGCCATAAGGAGGGATAAATCACTTTTTAGAGGTAAAATGATTAATTAATTAATTAAAGTGATTTAATTAATTAATAATAAAATAAAGTAAAAGTCACTTGGAGAGACAAGGTGAACAGGGAGGATAAAAGAGAAATAGGGGCCTCTATTCTCTCATTATGTTGATTGCTATTTTGATGTCTGGCTTCTTAGCTGGAGAGCCCATGGTACTTGGGGGTTTTGACTGAATAAAACATAGAGATCAACAAGGGAGTGAAATATTCTCATTTTCTTGATCCAAGCTTGGCCAAGGAGGTGAAATATTCCTCCCTCACCATTCTACATCAGTTCAGATTCATTAGAGGAGCCACTTGTGCAAGCAAGGCACAGGTTGAGAGGTTTTCCAACATAGAGGGTGCACTATTGGGAGAAGATCAATTTGATTTGGATAACAAAAGGGAGATTTGATGATTCTCTTTCCTAGGGGATTTTCCATGCCAAGAGCGCCCTTTCTCATCTGTTGTTGGAGGGGTTTCTCTGCATAATGATTTATTGTGACCAGGGGGAGAAATTACTGAAGGAGGGCGTATTTTGGATAAGTAATCTTGTTGTTTGAGTTCAAATTTATCATCTACAGTTGGGGTTTCTTCACATATGAGTTAGCCATCATCAGATCTACAAGTTGCAACCATTTCATGAAGATTTTACATCAGATTTATTGTGCATATTTCAGTAGGGCGTAAGCAACAAGGAAGGCACATTTCCGGGTATGAGAATTATGGATTTTGCATGATATAGCATCTCTTTTGGGAAGCCATCAATAGGGGATAGAAAAGGAGGGAATATTAATCAAAGAAAGGATTCAAGGTACTATCTTATGAGTTTTAATAGCTATTAGTTTCTAATTTATTTGGTTATCATTGCATGCGTTTTCCTTATGTATGACATGAAGAAATATGGACCGAAATACATCAGAAAATACACTTAAATGAATGCTACAACCATTGCATACAAAGTGTTTGACAAAATGTTTCAATCAGCCAACACATAGAAAACATAACAACCATCAATTATATATATCAGCCCACAATCAAGGAGTTATAAGGAGGTAGAAATTCTTTCAAATGTCATACAAACACATCAAAAAACCTCATCAAAGTCAGGATGGCAAGAAGAAGGCATCTTCCAAGGGAAATAGAACATACCGTCAAAGTGTTTAACAAAAGTTCTCAACTAGTTAGATCTTATTTTTATATCAGATTTGGTTGGAAACATTACACTCCAATTCTTGCATGTGTCTTTACCTTGAAAAATAATAGTACCAAGAGGACCCCCTCCCGACTTTCACTCTCTCATGTGGCATGAAAAATCCTGGAGGCCAGAGAAATATGAGAATGAGGCCAGAGAAATATGAGAGGCCCAGAGCCGGATAGCTGAGTAGAGCAGAGCCTCGACAGAGCAAAGAAACATAATGATGAATTCCATGGCCAACCTGGAGTAATATCTGAGGGGCTAATAAGACCGCGCAACCTCCTCCCATACCTGTCATCATCCCCCTGCCATGACTAAGTGAGGGTGACATTAAACCCGCACGAGGGAGCTGTCCATCCATCCTCCATGTGTGTTTATGGCCATTCCCCATCCGAGAATGAGGCTTGGGGTGGCGACTGACCATATTTATGGCTTGGATTGCATGGGGGCTACGTGGCCTCCCCTCTGCTACGTGTCACCCCATCTGGGAGGGATACTCTCTTTGGGCTATATCAAGACATCTGATCATTAGCCTGGGGGGTGGGGAGATTCGAGCATCCAATTGGATCTGCTCTTCTTTTGAGTCTACTCCCTCATTGGCTAGGAAATATGCAATTTTGTTGGCATCTCTTTTCACATGTGAGGGGATGAGTGTGAGATGGGGCTGAAGGAGGGAACTGAAGTCTTCCAAGAATCCTAGTAATCTCCAACTTGGTGAAATTTCTGAGGGGTGTGGGCCATGGATGATTTTAGAGATGAGATGGATAATTACCTAGGATTCCCCTTCCACTATGAGTTGAATGATGTTGTGACTAATTGCAAGATTGATCCCCTTGAGAAGGCTCCAAAGTTCTGCAACATTGTTTTTGTTGAATATCAGATATATTGTCGTGAT
Source organism: Picea engelmannii (assembly GCA_009831015.1). Taxonomy (NCBI): domain Eukaryota; kingdom Viridiplantae; phylum Streptophyta; class Pinopsida; order Pinales; family Pinaceae; genus Picea; species Picea engelmannii. The sequence goes on along the minus strand of ML776623.1, from coordinate 1,407,050 downwards.
ATGTAAAATTAACCCCTCATTATATCGTAGTACTGATTCAAAACTCGTTGGCCCTAGATTACCCTTTGAGGAGCCATTGAAGTTTAATTTGACAAAGCCAGGTGGGGAGGGGACCAAGAGTTCGGGCTGCAGACAATTTTGACTGGGTGAATGATGTTTTGTTGGGGACCCTTGGAGAAGTTTAGTTGTCATGCCTAGAGGATGTGAATTGTTTAGGCATTGCATTTCAAGTCTTCCTGAGTCCATTGCTCGACTCTGATTGTTTCCTGAACCAGGTTGAGGATTTTTGTCCAAGTAGAGTGGGGAGGGGAGGAGGTGGAGTGGAAAATTATTTTGTTTCTTTCTTTCCAGACTTGCCTTACTAAGAATAAAGGTAGTAGTTTCCAGATGTGATCTAAGATTGGGTTTTGATAGGTGATGGAATCCCAATTTCCAATGGTGCTTATAATGTTGGCTCTATTCCTGTTAGAGCATCGCATTAATTGTGTTGCCATATCCCAAATGGCTTCACTGTGGTCACATTGATTTAAGATATGCTCCATTGTCTCTTCATGTTGCTGACAAAGAAGGTGGATTGAAGGTCCCACAAATCCTCATTTTCTTAGGTTGTCCCAAGTGAGAATGTGGTTCTAAGCAATTAGCTAGAGAAATAATGAGATTTTCGGCCAAAGTTTTGGATTCCAGATTTTTCCCCATATGTGCTCTTTTGGTAGTTTTCCTGGAGATGACAAGCCTCCTTCACTGAGAAGTTACATGTTGGAAAGTGGTACCATATGAGGATGTCCAGACCATCCCTGATACATATTTTTTGTTGATTAGCACAGTCCCTCCAAGCCTACATGTCAATTGCCTCCTGTATGTTTAGTTCATGGGGTTGAGTTTTGCATATGCTCCAAGGGTGTTGCTGTGAGTTTTCCTTCCATAGATCTTTTACATGTAGAGTGTCCCTTGAATACATTTACTGATGAAGGGGGCATAGTTATTCTATGGAGTATAATGGTGGTTGTTGCTGCCAAGAGTCTTGCCAAAATAAGGAGTGCTCTCCATTTCGTACCTCTCAAAACAAATATTTCTATATGGGAGGTCTATTGCTCCAAGTTGTGTTCCAGATGTTGCAACCTTGAATCAGATCATTGAGTCTAATGAGAAGGCCCTCTTTGATATTGGGAGCATATTTTCGTTTCCAGAGTCTCGCCCATAAATTTGTGGGATGCTTGAGCCAGCGCCACTAGATTTTTTCCCCCATTATACAATTGATTTTTCCTGGATCCCTAAGACCCAACCCACCTAGAGATTTAGGTCAACAAATTTTGTCCCAGCCTACGAGTGCCCACTTCTTATCTAGATGATGTTCGTGCCATAGGAAACTTCGTTGGAGGTTTTTGATGGCTCTGATGACTAACAGAGGTGTCGCTAAGGAAATTAAGAGGTAAGTAGGCAGGTCCTAAAGCACAGATTTTAGAAGAACCAGTCTTGCAACAAGGTTTAGCGATCAGAAGGTCTAGTTACTTATTCGATTAGAGATGGATAACAAAAGGCTATCTCAAGAGATGTTGCGGGTAGCTGTGCCTGTGAGGGGGACATCAAGATAATTGGACGGAAGGGAGCTCTTGGGGATACCTAGTAGTCTGGAGATATGGTTTTGGATTTCCATTAGGGTGTTGAAGAAGTAGAGTTGTGACTTGTCAAGGTGTAGGGATGTTCTCGATGCTTCTGTGAAGTCTGTGAGGATGACTTTGAGCTTGTTAGCCTCCTGGGCGGTGGGGGTTTTCAACAATAGTGTGTAATCTACAAATTGACTGTGGGAGTGAGCTAGTTGTAGGTAGTGTAGAGGTAAACCCTTGAGGGATCCATCCTCTACTGAGGCTTTGATGTAGCTCCCAAGGCCCTCAACCATTATGACAAAGAGGAAAGGGGAGAGGGGATCCCCCTGTCGAATGACCCCAATGAGAGAAAAGCGTTGGGAGGGAACTCCATTAACAAGAATGGAGAAGAAGGTTGAATATGTGAGCTTCATGATCCAGGCTACCCAAGTGTTATCAAAGCCAAAGGCTTCGAGGAGGGAGTGCATATATTTCTAGTTTATTCTATCAAAAGATTTAGAAAGGTCAAATTTGATGAGCATACATGGGGCTCGAGTTGACTTAAGTGAGTGAATGACCTCATGTGCCAAGATGACACTATCCATGATTTGACGTCCCTCCACATAGCTTTCTTTCTCTTTGGATATGATGAAGGGAAAGATCGGTTTTAGTCATACAGCAATAACCTTTGTGATGATTTTGTAGATCACATTGCAGAGTGCTATTGGCCAGAATTGTTTGGGATGGGTTACCCTTTCTTCCTTTGGGATTAAAATGAGAAGGTTGCATTGAAGTCTAAAAGAACTTGCACAGAAGTTCTAGATTCCTCAACTACTTTCTAGACTTCTTCCCGGATCAATGACCAACAATAGTGAAAGAAATTTGTTGTAAATCCACCCGACCCCAGGCCTTTACCTAGTGGCATCTCTTTAACCGCTCGATCCACTTCCTCTTGTGTGATTGGCCACATCAGTGTTTCATTTTGATCTTTTGTGACCAGGGAGGGGATGTGCCTAGTAATTTTGTGAATAATAAGTGTTTGATCCTTTATAGTTTCCGTGAGATCTTTGTAGTAGTTTGTCAATTCCTCTTCTATGCTTGCATGATCCAAGATGGCATTGCCCTGATTGTCTTCTAGTTGAATGATTATGTTGATGTATCTTCTGTGAACCATTGATCTGTGGAAGAACTTGGTGTTATTTTCACCTTTCTTAAGCCATTGTACTCTGGATTTATGCCTCTAGAGTATATCCTCTTGCTTCTATTGCTCCTTTAGTTCTGCATGTAACTGCTCTTCCTCCTTTATCGAGGTTGTCATTCTTTCCTCCGCAATAAATTCATGTTGCAGTTCCTCTAGTCATTGCACAATTTCCTCCTTCTTTTGTAGTATATTACCAAACACATTTTTATTCCAGCTCTTTAGCTGCCCTTTGAAGTTTTTTAATCTTTGCTGGAATTTATACATAAATGTGTTGTGGTCTATTTCTGCTTGCCTCCACCAAGTTTTGGAGAGGTTTTGAAAGTCCGGGTCGGTAAACCAAAACTTCTCAAATCTGAAGGGCTTAAGTTTGGGTGTGGTGTCTACGTCTAACCAGAGAGACACTGGCTAGTGATCTGAGCTGGATTTTGGGAGGTTGTTGGCTTCAAGCAACAAATCATCCAACAATAATGATTCAGAGAGGAATCGATCTAGTCTACTTGTGACATGTTGGTGCCCCGATCTACGGTTGGACCAAGTGAAGATACCATTTCGAGTTTCTATGTCTATCAAGTTGAGTTGATCTATTAGAGTTTTGAAATTACCACTATCCTGATCCAACCGCTTAGTGCCTCCGGTCTTTTCCTCCAACATAAGAATGATGTTGAAGTCACCCCATATCATCCAGTATGTTGATCCCAATGATGATTTGATTGTAGCTATTTTGTGCAAGAACAATTCTTTTTCTTGAGCACTTTGTGGTCCATAAGAATTTGTAATCATCCCCTCTTTGTTAGAGCCTATGGCCTTGAAGTGGGCCGTGAGTGTGCCCACTATGGAGAAAGACTAATCTGTGATAACTGTAGTAGGGTTCCATAAGATTGCTAGTCCCCATGTGGCCCCATTTGAATTTGTATGAATGGAGTTGAAGGTCCTCCAACAACGTCGGAATATGTCCTCCACAACAACCTTGACACATTTTGTTCCCTGTAAGAGGAGAATGTCCATATTCTCTATACAAATGTTGTCTCGAAGGGTCCTTTGTTTAGACCTTCCATTAAGCCCTCTAATATTCCAAGTGATGATCTTCATCATGATAACTTGGGGGGTGGATTGAGGTACCCTTCCATGAGTCTGTGATTTTTCCTTGAGTTGAGCATGTAGTTTCCTACTTCTTTGATGAGTTGATGTGATGATTTGTGGCCCCAACACTTTCTTTCACGGGAGGTATGTCTCGGCTCAGAGGCTTGGTCTGAGGATATTCTTAATCGTGAGGTGACTCTTGTGGTCGAGTCGATGAAAACTTTATGCAATTTTATGAGATGTCCTACTGGGATGGTTTGTAACTCCTTTATGTTAAAGGCTTCCTCCAGTTTCTCTAGGTTTATATCCACTATATCTTGTTCATCTAGTTGCATTAGGGTGTCCCCCCCATCCTCTGGCTTGTCCTCATTTTGCTGGGCTACTGGGCTTCTTTCATGGTTTTGTTCTTTGGCTAATTTCGACTATTGCTTGGCTTTTCCCTTGTCCTTATCCTGGTTTCCATTCTTGTGTGGATTTTCTATGTCTTCTTCCTTTGGGAGTCGGTTGAGGATGTCAAAGGAATTTCTGGTGGGGATTTTCTAAGTGCTTTCTTGATTTTGTTTTCTAGGGGGTTGTTTTTTCCTACCTATAACCATGGTGTAGCCATCCTTTTGCTTCCCCTCCCCTTCTTTTGAGTTTTGAGCATTCAAGGGACAACCACGAAAGAGGTGACCATGCTCATGACATTTTCTGCAGTAGAAGGGGATGTGCTCATAGTCCATGGTTTGATTTTAGTCTTCATCTTTGCATTCTAGGGTTATTGATCCTGATAGGGCCTTTGATATATCCATGTATACACATATTCGGGCGCAGGAAGTGTATTTCCTCTGCTTTGTTTCCTATGAGGATTTTACATATCTTCCCACTGTATTCCCTATTCCCATGAGGATTTCCTCCAGCCAAAATTCCTGAGGTAGGGAATATAGTCTGATTCAGACTGGTGCCATGGTCAAGTCCTCTTTCTCTGGGCTAAAACGATCCATCCAGAACCTGAGGAATATCCCTGCATAGTTATAGAAATATGGCCCATTGTCAAAGATCATGTCCTCATCTTCTAAAATGTAGAGGATGATCATGAAAAACCCCCTAGAATTGAGTTGAACTTCATAGTCTCCCTTGGGGTTCCACCAGTCTTTGATCCATTGCATGAGGTCCCTTTCTAATGGCCATAGGCCCAAAAACTTGCCTATGAGAGCATGCTCTCTCATGAACTGGGTGTGTTCCCCAACCTTGGTCGAGTTGATGGTGTACCTGGGCATTTTTTCTGATTAGGGAATACATTTATATATTTCCCATCCACGAGATGCCTTTGGATGAGACATGCTCGGTTCCATTTCCATTTATTTGCTAAATCCATGTTCCTTGGATAACAGTTGTTCCCGGAGGTGGCACAAAAATTCAAAAGATGGTCGCTTGGCTCTTGTTCCTTCCTGGTTGTTTGTGGCCACATTCCTCTATGAGGGGGGTTTCCCCCCTAGGTTCATCACCAGAGATCAATAGCTCTAGCTTGGTGTGGCACTGTAGTATTGGGTGTGATGACTCCGTCTACAGGAGGATGTATTTGCATGCAGGGATAGGGTTTTCTAGATGGTACGTCTTTCGGTCTCGAGCCGATCTCCCTAGGCACCAGATTACAATGCGATGGTTTTTGGAGAGAAAACCCCACATGTTGAAAATCAAGGTATTTCTCTCTCTATACATTATAGCATCACATGAATAGATAGAAAAAACAAAGTGGGTGTTGGATTTTATTGATTCAATTACTAATGCTTCTAATGTGAATAGCTCAAAGGAAATATTGTAAAGGACAACACTATGAGGCCCTTGTCATTAACTCAAGGTGTTTTTAAGGGAACATGTGACCAGGAAACCCTACTATAGGCAACATGGACTATTGTTATTCACCTTCTATAGGTGCTTCATATGCACAAACCCCTATCTATTGTCTTCTCATTTCACAAGACCGTTCGAAGATAATAAGACCTCTGTGTTGGACATGATAGAGCTGGTTGGACAACCCATACCATTATCGACAAAGAGAACTAATCTCCATAAGAGAAAATACCATTCGAGCAACTCAATTGTGTCGAATAGAGGTCCTTTCAGAGCAGAGAAAGGTCAAGCCATATACCAACTAAGAATATATATATATATATATATATATATATATATATATATATATATATATATATATATATATATATGAACATTTTATATATAATTCTCAATTGTTTATGCCTCTTACTATTTATTTTCTTAGGGACACAGGGCCTTAGGAATATATATTCCTAAGGCCCTTTGTCCCTAAGAAAATAAATAGTAAGAAGCATATACAATTGAGAATTATATAAAATGTTCCTATGTTTGTAGGAATATATGTAGTAAACACATAAACTAAGTCTCTATCTTCATTGATGCAATCAAATACAAAGGTTGGAGAAAGAACTGTGTAAAACCAAAGGTTGGAAGTGGGAGAATGGATTGGCAATATTGTAAGAGCATTGACAACAGAGAAAGCACATTGCAGAACCAGTGAAGGACACAAAGCATACTTCAAGAAAGGGAGGGCGCTTGAGGGTGCCATTGCATATTTCCAAAAAAAGAGAAATAAAAGACGAGGGCGCATACCCCAGTTTTGGGTAGTATTTTAGTTAGATCCATATGCAGAAAGGAAGCCAAAGGAACTAGAGACTAATTTTAAAAACCATTTATTCCCCACAACAAGGAGTCAGACCTATAAGTAGAAGGACTACCCACAATGAAGTGAATGAGAAGGGGAGAAATATTGGTGACCTGTAGTGCGTCCAGGGCAGAACTATGTAAACATTTAGGATTGTGGGAGGATATTCCTGCCATGGAGTGCAAGGTAGAGTGGGAGGATAGTCCTGCAAGCAAAGGGAAATGGGACAACAGTGCTTTTACTGAGTAAGCAAAAAACAATTAGGGCAGAACTATGTAAACATTTAGGACCGTGGGAGGATAGTCTTGCCATGGAGTGCAAGGTAGAGTGGGAGGATAGTCATGTAAGCAAAAGGAAATGGGAGAATGTTGCTTTTACCAATTAAGAAAAAAACAATTACATACAACATGGCAAAGGAGGGTTACATACATAATGGATTAAGTGGTTGAGCTAGACCGAGGAGATGAGATTTCTAAATGGGAAATCAAAAGGTAACTCATAATGAATAGAAAGAAGCTAGCAATACATACCATTTTGGCCAAAGGGATCACCCATCTTCCACTACATGAAAGGATTGCCCATCTTCTAGCCAACAGTCAGTCAAAGATTTGCATATGTGGCTGTGAAGGTGAATGGGCGTGAATTGTGCTCACCCATTGCTATAGGTAAATATCTACTTCCATAGAATTTAAATACTTTATCTTAATACTACTTATTTATTTTTGATTTGTAATGGCGGTAGTATATTTATGATATTTCATAGTAGATCATGCATATTCCTTTTGATTTATTTTTAATATAATAATAAAAACCAAGATAGAGTTGTGAAGTAGCTAATTCTCTGCCTATGTTGGCATAGGAAGTAGTAGAGAAATCAATACATCCACTAAATTTGAATACACGGTGAAAGTAAGTCTACAATTGTCAAGTAGGGAGTTGTCCTATCAATTAAGTGCTTGGCCTTTTCAGAAGAACCACTCTATCATCAAGAAGTCATATAAATATGGGTTACAACTCATTCACCGTAGCACCATCCAACCCCATCCCAAGCACCTAGTCGAAGCTTGATGCACAAGAAGAAAGGAGATTTTGCAATCAACAATCACATGTACAAGTTCCAAACCTGGAGGAATTATGAAAACCAATAGCAAAACCTGGTTTGTAGGTTTGGTTTTTTGAAGCCCTGTGTGGTCTTTGGCTTGGGTTACCTGAACATAATCTTCATAGAGAAGTGGTTGTTGTAGACGTCAAAACAAACACTTGTCCTGATGAAATTGTGAAAAAACAAAGACCCTGTCATATAACAGTTTTGGCCCAAATGCCTGACTATAATGATTTTGCAGAGGAATTTTTAGGATCCCATCGTGATGATATATGAAAACTAACACTAAAACCTATCATATGGGTAATGATTTTATAAAATTCTGTATTTTGCAGGTTAAATATCGAGATGAGAGGGTATAGTAGATACAAATTTGGGCTCCCATGTAGGTCATAGTTTCAAATAATCAAATATAATGTCTCTAAGCCTGGTTGTTTCCAAGGCTTACTAAGACTCCTCTCTTGAAAGAAAGAAAATGATTTTAACGTTCACGAGGTTAACAATAGCCTATGGGACAGAGTGCCTCACACATTGATTTCTGCAGTTCAGCCCTTTTCCTGTTCAACTTGACGATGAGCTCCCCCAATTTCTCCACTTTCCCCTTGCTGAATAAGTTATTCCAAGAGCAAGCTATCAAGATACTTATATAGTTGTCCCTACTGTCTTTGAAGGCTTCACACTCTAAAATGAAATGTTTTTCTATTTCCACTTTTTCGGAAGTGCAGAACACACACCCCTTTTCTTCCCAAGCTTCTTTTGGTCTTTTCCAATGCCCAGTTTCACTCAGGACCAATTCGAAACCCTGCTAGATAGGTTTTGAGTAATAAAAGTCGTTTGTTGTGTTTTAGTGCAAGAACCAAATATAATATCCATAGAGGGATGCAATTTCCGAGACATACTCAGGACACTACACTAATGAGATTACATACACTAACGCCACAACCTTCCATGTGGGTGTTAACCTCCCGATGACTTTTGCTTTATTTTTGCCAAGATACACAAATACACAATGCCTCTATAAAAATAGGTCTTAGCAAGACACATTAAGGCTCTTGTTCTGCTGCAAGTAATATAACCAAAGCCAAAACCTGCCATGTGGGTCTTCTTTTCTTAAATGTTTTGTTGTTGTGTCATGGCTCCCCGATGTTGAGACATAAGATACAGAGAAACAAAGGAGTATGAGATATAAGATACAGAGAAACAGAGACATAAGATACAAAGAAACGTAGGAGTATGAGATAAAATAATCGATATCAACTCTAAGTAGTGAAATATGATGTTGAGACATAAGATACAGAGACACATCATAGACATAAGATACAAAAACGCATGCTGAGAAATATGATAAAAGGATAAAGTTTGACAATGGACAGTGCACCAAAAATGCACACGAGGATTGGTCTCTACAGACGACCATTAAATTTTAAAAATTAAAAAAAATATTTATTTATTACAATATATTATTTCATATGTTAATTTTAATTTATAAGAAACTTTTTAATTTAATTTTTCAAAAACTTAATGTAATTAATAAAATCTTTTAAAGATTAATAAAATTATGAATGAAATTTAATGTAATAAAAATATAATTAATTTAATTCACATATACTTTAAAAAACAATAATTTATTCTCTAAAATACTCAATATAAACTTTATAAGATGTGGGGATGTCATCATTTACACCACTAAGTTTGGGGAAGTCCTTCATGTTCCAGGAGTTGGATCCAATCTGAAATTTACAACATCAATGACACCAACAAAAATCTTTTAAAGATTAATAAAATTATGAATGAAATTTAATGTAATAAAAATATAATTAATTTAATTTACATATACTTTAAAAAATAATAATTTATTTTTTTAAATACTCAATATAAACTTTATTTTAGTAAATTAGATTTTCATTTTAATAAATTAGAAAATAAGTATTTTTGATTTAAAATAAAATAAATAACTTCATAAAATATAATATTTTTTAAAATTCATTCAAATTTAATAAAAAAAATTAAAACAAAATAATTTTTAAAAACTTGAATGTCATTAATAAAATATTTTAAAGATTAATAAAATTATGTATGAAATTTAATGTAATAAAAATATATTTAATTTAATTCACATATACTTTAAAAAAAAAATTATTTTTTAAAATACTTAATATAAACTTTATTTTAGTAAATGAGATTTTCATTTAATAAATTAGAAAATAAGTGTTTTTTTTTGTCTAAAATAAAATAGACAACTTCATAAAATATAATATTTTCTAAAATCCATTCAAATTTAACAAAAAAACTAGAACAAAATAATTAATTGAAAGAGGAAAATAAATTAATATACATAAATAAAATGTAAGATGAGTAAGGGAAAATATAAATCATTAAAATTTGTAAGTTTTTTTCAAAACAAACATTTAATATGTAAAATTTCATCTTTCCTATTATGTTTCACCTTTATTTACAGTATTAAGATCTTTCTTTATAATATAACGAGTACAGTAATTTGTTGCATGAAGCAATGCGTGGGAGTGAGACAGTATAATGCGTACCTTAATTTTTTGCATAAATTAATCCATGATGAAAGTATAGGATCAACCCATTCAGCATACATCTAATTGGAGAAGAAATTATATGTTGCCACCAAAACACAGATTCAAAGATTGTTAGTTCTATAGTTAAATCAGCGGAACCGTATAAGGGTTTGGTCACTGAGCTCAAACAATTGAACTGTTTATTCATAAGATACGATTGAAAATTCAAAAGATGCTGAAGACAAATCAGAGATCAGAAGTTAAAATCCGGAGGAATCTCCTCTCAAAATATAAGCTTCACCTTCTATCTCAATTATATTTCATTGAAAATGAATCCCACATGGTTATATATATATATATATATATATATATATATATAT
>ML776623.1:1379425-1392430 GCA_009831015.1 Picea engelmannii | reverse complement strand
CATCCAAAAACCTAACCCTAGGAGATGAAGCGCCAAAATTCATGTGGGCCCCGTTTGGGTAAGTGAGTACATCAACTTCCCGAGGTCGTAACTTTTGCATACGATCTCCGTTTTAGGCGTGTGATAGCTCGTTGGAAAGGTATCATCAAGGAGATTCATTTTGGGGGCTCAATCATGTCTTCAACTATCATTGAGAACCTATATCTCGAAAAACCTTCATTTGGGCCCTCAAAATGGCCCCAGAAGTTAAAACCTGCTAAAAATAGTAAATTGCCAAAATTGCCAGAAAACAGTTTTGAGCCAGTCGGAAAAGGTGTGTGGCCACCGATATCCACCTGGATCACTAGTTTATTTAGCTCCCTCTTCCAATCGCACAATTTAGTAGACATTTAGCCTGATAAGTTAGTCCCAACGTGGAGGAATGGTCGCTCGGGGGATGATTTGATTGCCAAAAGATTAGATAGATTCCTTCTATAAGAGGACTTTCTCTTGAATGTTAGATTATATCGCACTTAGGTGGAATTTCCTTTTGTGTCAGATCATGCGTCCATTTTATTACAACTAGAGAATCATGTTCGTCCCAAAGCCTATCCCTTCAAGTTTAATCCACAATGGTTGCATGAAACTGACTATAATCTCAAAGTGCCTATAATCTCAAATGACCCGAAAGATATACAGTGTCGATTCACTTGGAAACTTAAGGACCTAAAGGTGATGACAAAAAGTTGGGCAAAAGCAGTGAGTGAAAGGACAATGAGGGATTTGGAGCATCTAGAATACATTATTAAGAATCATTTAAATCAGATTTCGGAGGGATCTTTTAGTTGTTTGGTCGAGATAGATTTTATAGAATTGGAAACAAAAAGAAACAAGTTACTAATTGATCAGGAAGAACATTGGAGAATCAAAAGTAGGGCAATCTGGATTAAATCTGGAGATCTCAATACAAAATTCTTTCATCAATTTTCTAATCAGAGGAGAATCAACAAACACTTATGGGAAATCAAAGATGATTCTGGTGTAATTCACAAAGGTCAAAAGGAGATTATCAAGGAGGCAGAGAATCATTTTAAGAGTTTTTTTAACTATGTGGATAATGCATCAGTAAATGAACAACTATTATTAGCGGGACTTTTTCCAAGATTGATTAGTGAGGTGGAAGTTAGAGATCTTTTGTTTCCGACCTAGATGGTTGGACGATGGAATTTTATACTCATTTATTTGATCTAATTAAAGAAGATCTCTTGGCTCTTGTTGAAAATGTTAGGATAGGGGGGTGATGGAAGGGAGTTTGAATTCTACCTTTATAGATCTAATACCTAAATTGAATAAACCTCAATAGCTTGGGGATTATAGACCTATCTCACTGTGCAATTTGGTTTATAAAATTATTTCAAAATTTATTGCCGACTGTATTAAACCGGTTCTTTCTAGGGCATTATCACCAGAATAGTTTAACTTCCTGGAGGGGCGCCAAATTCATGATGTGATTGGGACTGCACATGAATGAATATACAGTATAAAAAAGAAAAAGAAAAAAGTGCTTATTCTAAAGCTCGACCTCCAAAAAGCTTATGACTATGTGAATTGGGATTTTCTGATATTGATTTTAATTCAAGGTGGTTTTGGCGTGCTGGTGACAAACTAAATTATCTCTTGTGTGAGCTCAACATCTTTTGTTGTTTGGGTAAATGGCGAGGCCACCAATTTTTTCAGAAGTGGGCTGGACTTCGTCAGGGATGTACGTTATCATCTCTCTTGTTTATCTTGGTGATGGAGATAATTTTTCTTATTAAATCTAGACAAAGGGATGGTTCCTTATCCAGAATTGAAGTGTCCAGAATCACTAAGATACTTCATCTCTTGTTCATTGATGATGTTTTACTTCTAACTCATGCTTCGGTGCAAGAATGGACAGTGATCATGGAGATCATAAATAAATTTTGTATGGCGTCCGGATTAAAGGTGAATCCAACTAAGTCTATTGTTCATTATTTGGATCTATCAGAGACATAACTCGATTCTTTCAAGCTCTGCATTCCATATAAATTTTTGGATCTTACAGTGGGATTTAAATACCTAGGGTATTATCTCAAAGCAAGAATACAAAAATCGAAAGACTGGTATTGGATTATTAACAAAGTAGAGAAGAGAATCAGACATTGGAGCTATAGATGGTTGTCATTGGGGGGCAGTTTCACATTATGTAAATTTGTTTTGGAGAGTCGACCAATTTACTGGCTCTCATTGGCATCAATTCCTCAATCCATTCTACATAAATTACAAAAATTACTATATAAATTTCTTTGGAATGGGAGTGCAGACACTAATCATTTTCATCTAAGCCACTGGGAGACCTTAGCTCACCCAAAAAGGTTGGGGGGATGGGGTTTAATAAACATTTACTCATTCAACAAAGAAGTGGCTACGTCAGTGCTCTATAGAGTGTTAACTCAGAATGGTCTTTGGCAAAGAGAAGTACCTTCCCCACATGTCTGTACAAAATTGGATTCGTTCTGTGACTTTTAAACACCAATCGACGTCCAAAGTTTGGAATAATATTTTAAAGGTGGTTCCATTTATTATTAATTGGCTCAGTTGGAAGCCCAGATCTGTTCATCTAATCGACTTAGGTAGAGACAGAATATTGGGTATAGGAGAGGATTCAATATTATCATATTCTCTTTTAAATACTCTCAATAAAAAATGTGTTTCAGTCCTTGCACATGCTAGGATTCCCCAGGATCATAAGACTTTTATGTCATCTTGGCTAAGCAGCGAGGACCTGGCTCTTGCAGGTAATATGGAAGAGGAATGGGACAAGTATCGTCAGGAACTTCTAGCTGCGGGAGTAACTCTTTCAGAAAATGAAGACGAGTTTATATGGACGAGAGGGGATTCTTCTGGTTACTTGACTACCAAAAAATATCCATACAACTTTATTCTCCACTCATAATTTACAGGTGGCTATAGGGTGGCGTAAAGATTTATGGTCCTGGAACATACAAATGAAAATAAAATTGTTCATTTGGCTTGCGGCTGAAAACAAAGTATTAACGTGGAAAATACTTCAACATAAAGGATGGCAGGGGCTTGGGCGATGTTATCTATGCAAAGAAGAAAATGAAGTAATTGAATATATTTTCATACACTATGATTTCATGAAAAGCATCTGGCATCAAATAATTTCTAGTAGACAGTACAACCAATTGTGGGTTGGATCAGACTTTGAAAACTGTTTAAAAAATTGGAACAATAACAAGACTGTTCCTTCTAGTCTAACTGCATTAACCTGGTGGTTCATATGGCTCGAAAGAAATGCATCAATTTTCAAAGGGAAGGCCCCATTAGTTAACAAGGTGGTCATCAGATCGATCGACGCTCTACAAATTCTAGTGGAAAAGCAGGTCTCCTCATCTCTTCGATCAAACAAATTAAATCTCCCATTAGAGTATCCTCTGGCCAGTTTTGATGGTGCTGCCAAGTTAGATGGAACTTGCAGTGGAGCGGGAGGAATCATTCGAGAATCTGCAAGGATGGCTTATAAATGTTATTTCAATTGTGGCATAGGATATAATACTAAGGCAGAGCTAATTGGGGCATGGGCAACACTATATATGGAAAATATTTTTTCTCTTAGCAAATTACAAATCCTGGGTGACTCTAAGGTGATTGTAGACTGGATAAATTATAAAAGAGAACTTCATGTAAGCTCCTTAGAAGGCTAGAAGAAAATATTCAGGGCGCTAAGAAGAAGTTTTGAGGAATCACATTTTTTTCATATCTACCGTGAATTAAACAAAGAAGCAGATGGATTATCAAAATGCGCATTAATAGCTCCTGAAGGAATTATCTTGCTTTATACCTGGTCTAATGGTGAGGAAGGACCTTCTTGTCATATAAGGATCTATTAGTGACTGTTTTCCTTTCTTCTTTGGATCGTTTTTTGTAATCTATTAAGCAGTTGAGGAGAGTTTCTTTTTTTTTGGGGGATAGGGGATTTTCTTTGCCATAATATTAGTTTGTTTAGCTTGTTTCTGGAAGACTATATCGGTATTGAGATTTAAATCCTTGTTATGTATCATAGATATTACAACTGGAGGTACATTTTTTATTATTCCATGCAAAGTTTGTATTGCAGGAGTAAAGGTGCACTGTGGATGTAAAAATTATATTAACATCAACATAATTGTGATAATTTTCTCTTAGAAAAAAAAGACTCCTATAAACAAGTATTGTTATGATACCATGTAGTGCATTTCTCATCTCTCATATACTTATTATGTTTCACTTTACACATTTATAATATTTTTAGGTAGTTAGGGTGGTTTACCTTAACATTTAAATGTTACATGTGGTCACATATCTAATATAAAGTGTCATTTGAGTCTATTTTGGGTGGTTAGGAAGAGAAGTTGTTATCCTTCCCACCTAGGTCCAAATCCTTCTTGTTATCCCCATTTTGTGGATAACTAAGGAGATGATGTCTTGAGGCCCTCATGTTGCAGATATGGAGTGCCGATAGACTACATGACCAACAATACCCTTTGCACAGATGGAAAACCCACTCACCACCATAGATGGTCACAGGTTTACAGATGGCATCCACCACACCAGTTAGCTTCTGGAAGGTAGTGGGCCTTGCTCCATGAGGTACACATCAGTATTATGGTGAGCATCATTTCAATATCTAAGCCATTTGATTATGTTGTATCTTAGATTGTTCTATATTTCATGATATGTGCTTAGACATTATTCCTTTTGTCGTGCTTCACCTTGGTGGTTGACATTGTGCCCTAGTAAGTGGTCTTCTTTGGGACTGAGTTTGCTACTAGGAAATCCCTTAATGAGCCATCATATGATTCCCGACCATACTTACTGATTTCCATCATTATTCCCCTCCATTTCCTTATCTCTTGGGATTTTAGGGTATATTGACCCAAGAAGGGGTTGTCCCTCATTCTATGGGAAGAAGGGGCTAAAGGCCCAGAGGGGTTGGTGTTGGGTAAAAGATAAAAGCCTTGTATAATCCTTCCAGATGCTTCGCCTAGGGATCACCCAAGAAGGAAATGAAACACTTATCTTTGAATAAAAGGGGATCCACAATATAATAAAGAAATGCTTGAAAGGTTGGTTGAACGATATGAGGTCTCATCACGAGCTGACCTATCACATCCATGGATATCTAGTGGTATGACATTGTCATCATTTGGTCACCAAACCAAGGAAATGACTCAGTTTCATGGATGAGAGAAAGGGGGTCTCATCACGAACCAACCTTCTCATTTCCATTAGGTATTTGTAGGTGACATTTCCATCACCTGGTCACCACGTCGGGGTAGTGACCTTCAATATCTCCTTATGTTATTATGAAAGAAAATATAAAGAAATAAAGATAAAAGGAAAATGATGGGGTTGGAAAAAGTGCATTGTGGATGAAGGTACCACACACCCTCTACAAAGGCACCCATGAATGAGACACTACGACCCCTAGTATGTCATGAGCCTTATGCCCATTGAGTCTTGACCCCATCCACCTCATACACTTTACATGGATTAGAGAGGGACTTATTGGAAGATCTCCTTGACCTAGGGATATACCTACCCAATAGGATACCTCATCAACCCTCCCATACTTAAGCTTGACAAGTCGCATAGTGTCTTTGAGTTGTTAATTGTTTGATATGGTGATATTTGATGTACATGCTTGGATGGCGTATTTATTGATTGGATTAACTTATCGTGATGTTATGACTTGAGATCCTTGGAGGGTGTGTTCATTTTTCTTTGCAGGACCTAGCTAGTGGACAATTTTGGGAGAACAAGCCTAGCTCGGGCTTCCATGGAGCTACAAGCCCACAGGTTGGATGTCAAGGGCCCACATGCCGAATGAGAGATATCAAACTTGGGAGGCCTCAAAGATGACTTGGAAAACATAGCCTAGCCACCACATGAAAAACATTTTGTAACACACCCAACCCCTAAATATTCTTTTAAGGGATGGGGCATCATAATTTCATTTTCCTTAACTATCTCAAATACTAATTTCAAGCTCTCCATCAGCTTCTTCTCACTACAAGCTTTATAACAGTTGCCACCATACTAAAATATGAGTTCCAGATTGCAAGTTATTTCCTCCAAAATCTCCTCAGTCGTTATTAGTCAAGGACCACGTGGATCCATCTCATTCATACCATCTCCATATTTCTATATCTACGGTGGAAGTCCACCCACCGTCCAAACCAATGATGGGGTTTGTTCCTTATTTAACACATAGGATAGAGGGAAGTTTGGCGTTCATCTCTGAACACCCATTTTTATTTTTGCGCGCACATTCCCCGGAGTCCTAAAAACTTGAACTCCTGAGTTGCTGCCACATAGCTCCAACCTTCGACTATTTGGCTTATCCTTGACACTACACTCCAAACCTGCAGAGTCTCTAAGTCCCGAACTCCCGAAGGGTTGCCACTTACATGTGGTGACGCATTATACGTAGAGACGGGGACATGTGGGTCTGGCCCGTCGCTTCAGTTGATTCATCCCCAATGTTCCAGCCTCCCAATATTTCGAAGTCTCGAACTCCCTAAGTCTCAGTTACTCCACCAACCTTTCACCGAGCATTCATGCACTAGGGGGATGACATGCAACAAGGGCTAGGGGTGACACATGTTCTTGTTAGGAGATGACACATGTCATGTTCTAATGGCATTTAGGGTTTGTGAGAAGAACAAATTAGGGTGGCACATGGCATACAGGACAAGGGCCCACATCACTGTAGGTGACGTCTATGTGCCACGCCAATCCGAGATTGGTAGCCTTTGGGGGTTCCTAGCTTCACCTACTTTCCAAACCTCCCAGAGCTTCGAAGTCCAAAGTCCCCGCCAGTTGTCCCCCAATACCCCTTAGATCCCACGGTCGAGGTGTGTTCATGTAGATCCATGAATCTATGACTCACATTATTTCGTAACTTGGACATTTGGGTTTTTCTACCCATTCCACACTCCTTTCCTCCCAGAGTAGGACTTCGTCAAAGTGTTGTACATAAGTCCTTATTCTTGGTTGATCAAATGGTTGAGAGGGATCTCTAAGGGTCCTTAGATCAATGATCCACATTACTTTGAAACTCTGACATTCATAAGTTTTGGTCATTAAACCACCTCTATTCTCCCGAAGTGGGACTTTGCCGAAGTACTTAGCGCTACCTCTCCACTAAGTTTGATATAACGGCTGAGAGTGTTTCCCAATGGATTCCCAGATCCACAACCCTAATCAATTCACAACTCTGGCATTCAGGGAATTTTGGGTCATGACATCGATGTTCCCCCGAAGTGGTTAGCATAAGATTTGACTTCAGCATAGATCCAATGGCTACGGAAACTCTCGAATACCCTTGGATATGCAACTTACGTTACTTCACAATTGGTGAGTGAGTCATGGTTTAATGGTGGTACATGTCTATTCTTCCAAGGTTAGGGAAATCGCCAGACATCGGTTAGCCTCGTGGTTGATCGTGTCAACAAGTTTCCTTCAGTCGGTTTGAAAATGGTAAGGTCATAACACCTAGAAGCTCCGAACTCCCGGAGTTCTGAAGCCAGAAAGACTTATCTCCTTTCAGGCCTAGCATAAGGTTCCCAAACCTTGGTCACACAGGTCTTCCAAAAATTCTCATGGGCTACACACTGATCTCTTAGCCGTGAATTGGTTAAGGACTTGGGCATGAGCCCTTGGTCATACGGGTGAAGGGTCTGATGAAGTCGCCCTACTTCCACCGAATTCGAACTTAGTCTTCCCGCGAAGGGAATTCAAGAGGTCGACAACACTGAAATAATGTGGCTAAACCCATCCTGATTCTTACACTACAAATTCCATCTTGGGGAAAATTCCCCTTAGGAAATCTCCAGCCAATAAAGAAACCATAACCTATAATTAGACTCACTTTCAGACTCACGTCCCATAGCTCTCCAGCTGTTAAACTGAGGCAAACAGAAGACCATGTAAATATATCATTTTACATAAGAAAATGAGCATTTCTAATAACTATTCAAACACTGTAAAACTTAACCATAAACACAAACATTCAACCATCACATCCATTTCATTACGCAAAGTGTTGAGATACTTATTAGAAACTATAAACTGTGAAGGGACTCCTAATAAGGGTGCTTGTTTCCACCCAACCATAGGCACAACCACTCCGAACAGATTTACCATTGTCCACCCTCGAGCTAGACCATGATTTTCTTAGAGAGACTCTTTATCCTTGCTCAACGACAGTCAGGGGCGGAGGTTACACTGCCCCTCCCATGGGATCTTGACAACCGGTTTTCTCTATACCAAGCAAGGAGGTCTGCACGAATACTTCCACAGTCACTCGTCAAACTCATTTATTAGATTGTAGAGAAAATCTTGCCCATGGATTCTTGTGCCCAGAATGAGATTGCTTCTCAGTTTTCCTTTCAAATCCAAAGTTGAAAGTGCTCTCTTCTCTTCTAGAGATCGTTTTCTCCACTCTGCTTCCTTATAGATATGACTATGTCCCCAAATTACTTCCTTTCTTGCCTTCCTCAAAAAGGTTGTGTAGATCTGAATTCCCAACTTGTGGTTAGGTCTGGAAGCCTTATAGATGGGTAGAGTCTTGCCCCATCTCCTCATTAACTCTTGAGGAGAGCCTTCAAACTACCAAACTTACTGGTAATTCATTTCTGGGTCAGAGGACCGTTGAGAAATTACATCCAGTAAGGTACTAGTTTGGTGAGGGTCATTTCAACCATTCATGGTTTCCCTCACCATCTCTCTCATAGAATCCATGGTCTATCTTGGAAACCCCCCCCCTCTTCAATAGTTATGCAACACTTTTCCATTTTATTTTAATAACATAAAATACATACATTGACCTTTTAAACAAAGGTTCATCAAATCAAACATTCACATATATCTATTCTACCATAGTCTCTTAGCCAATTATATTTATATTTAAAAACCAGGGAAAACATGGGTATTACAATCCCCTCCCCCTTAAAGGAACACCGTCCTCGATGTTCTATCTGCTAATGTTATCTGTATGTGTATAAGTAAAAAAAAATGGATATGTCTGTCTCATGGCACCCTCCATTTCCCATGTAGCCTCATCTGGGCCAAAGTGTTTCCACTGCACCTTGACCTGTGGAATGGTTTTGTTCCTAAGTGGGGTCTCCTTCCTGTCTATTATGCATTGAGGTTCTGGTAGGAATTCTCCCTCTGGTTCCACTTGAATCACAGACTGGTCAATAATATGATTAGAATCATGCACATATTTCTCTAATAACGAAACATGGAAAACATTATGTGCCTTCACTATGGGAGGGAGTGCTAGCCTATAGGCTACAGGTCCCACTCTATCCAAAATTTCAAAGGGTCGACAATACTGAGGTGCCATCTTGGCACAAGATCCCATCCTCAAAGAGATTTTCCTGGTCTAACTCGAAGATACACATGATCCCCTACTTTGAACTCTCTAGGAGTTTGTTTCCTATCTGCATAGCTCTTTTGTCTATCCTGGGATATTTTTAGATTCTCTTTGATCTGAATTACTTGTTGTTCCATTTCCCTTAGCATATCTATCCTGATTGTAACTCTGTCTACTGGGTTGTTCCAGCTGATTGGAATGTTGCATTGTCTTCCATAGATGGCTTCAAAAGGGCTCATTTTTAACGACTCTTGATAGCCATTATTGTAGGCAAATTCTACCATTGGTAGCTAGTATTCCCACTTCTTGGGTTGGTGCATTACATGTATCCTATGTTAATATTATGGTATCTTCGGGAGGTATGAACCTCTATTGTGACCTATGATGAGATTAAAATATTCTGGAAGGAAGCAAAGAAATGAAGGAAACCCTAGACAAGTTGTCGGCTGCAGAAATATATTTAAAATGAATTTATTAGTACCCAGAAGGAGAAGTCGGCCCCGGTAAAACTTCCCAAACTACTATAAATACAAGGCGTCAGTTCTCATTATTCACATCTCAGCAGTTGCAAAGAGAAATGGATCTGTGCAGGTGCAGTAGCATCTTGTGCACAAGTTTCTGGGAAGGTGTGCGCTAGCCTCTGGGTGGGATTATCTAATCCGCTTGGTTTTTGTTCTTGCTTGGTGCATTAGCCTCTCTTGGCTATTCGATTGCTACCATGATTCTCTTCTCTGTCAAGGTCAAGGTGCTCAGAGGGTGGCTTCGGCCTATGGTTGGGTGAAGAGGGTATCGTCAATGGAAAAATGAGCACAATCTTCTATATTCTAATAGGTTATGGGCCCACACCCCCTTCATTCAGCCTAAAACACTGGAAGGAAACATAGTCGCTAGGATATTGAGCTCATTGAGGAACTGCTTCTAGGGTTACTAGCAAGAGCAGCTTCAAAAAGACTGCAGCTAGGGTTAGTAGCAGAAGCAGTTGCAGAAACCCTAAATCTATGATTCAACACCTTTCGATGGAGCATCTCGCTCAAGAAGAAGATATTCAGATGCAACCTAACCCAACGAACCTATTGGCTCTCTCGGAATACAAAAATGACAAATTTTAAGTTTTGGATCAGGGCATGACCAGTTACCAATCAACCGAAGACATGTGTGAAACAATCAATCTTTTACACTACTCAACACTTATTGGGACGATTGAAGATGACATGTGGATAATCGATAGTGGATATTCCAGGCACATGATAGGAGATCAAGCCAAACTCTCAAATATAAATGAGATAAATACATCATACAAAGTGGAGCTTGGAGACAAAAACACTTACCCCGTCGAAGGATTTGGACAAGCCTCTGTCAAGTTGGAATCAGGTAATCATGGTCACTTAAGCAATGTTTTAAATGTACTTGGTTTAGAAAATAATATTGTATCGATATCATGTTTAGAAGACAAAGGAAACAAAATAACCTTCATGGATGGAAAGGTGTTATCATGGCATAATAATTCTAGCATAAAGGATGCTAGGGTTATTGGAAGTCGTGAAGGAAATCTGGATAGACTACTAGAACAAAATGAAGAAGCTCTACTACATGACGAAGTCAACCCTAATGATCTTTGGCATAGAAGGTACACTCATATCAATTATCAAGCATTACCCTTTCTCATAAAACTGGTTGAAGGAATGCCATAATTGAAATCTACACATGAAGGAATCCACAAGGGATGTGCCCTTGGGAAGAATATCAAGAAACCTTTCCCAAGCAGCAACAACAGATCAAGGAAATCCTAGATCTAATACACTTAGATGTTTGTGGTCCAATTCTAATTAGATCTCTAGGAGGATCTCTTTACTACGTAATCTTCATAGATGACTATTCAAGAAAGACATGGCTATACCTACTGAAATCAAAAGATGAAGTATTCAACAAGTTCCAAGAATTCAAGGTAGAAATAGAAAACCTCATGAACAAGAAGATTAAGACATTACGAACATATAATGGAGGAGAACACACCTCGAAGGAGTTTGTTGCATTCTGAAAATCAGCAGGGATTAGGAGGGAGCTGACCATTCCTCATAATCCTCAACAAAATGGTGTAGAAAAAAGAAATAATAGATCTATCGAAGAAACTGTAAAATCCTTATCGAATGATCAAGATCTATCCATGTTCTTATGGGGAGAAGCAGAAATGAAAATAATATATGTACAGAACATAATCCCTCATCGTATATTGAAGGACATGACACCATAAGAAGCCTTCTCAGGTAAGAAACCTAACGTGGAAAACCTAAGAATACTTGGATGTCCAGTTTACTCTCATATTCCCAGAGACAAAAGGAATAAACTAGAACCCTCAGGAAAGAAGGGGATATTCGTGGGATATAGTGATTCATCCAAAGCCTATAGAATATATATTCCAGAACAACACAAGATAGAAGTTAGCAAAGACGTAATGTTCAATGAAAGGATGGCCTTCAGAAAATCCATCGAAGAAATTATAGAAGAAGAATAGCTTAAAGAACCCAATGAAGAAAACACAGAAAATGAAAATGACGAAAAAGATCAACCTGATCATCCTATGGAGCCATGTGAAAACACTGATTCAAATATCGTACCTGTTAGCACTAAAAAACACACCGACATTTTTGCAAGAATGATGCCTAATCTTGTAGGGAACATTTGATTAGCTTCCCTAGCTCCAAATCGAAATATGATTGCACCATTGGAAATCTTATGATCTATAGTTAAAAATCGACTATTTGAACATGCAAAACGGACATTCCACGGTTGAGAAAATTGATTTTTCCCAAAGGCAATTTTTGCTGGAAATTCTAACTTTCGGTGGTTTAGGCGAACAGGACGACTGTTCATTAACCACCGAAAGCTGCGTTTTCGATGGATAATTCACACACAAGCTTTCTAGTTAACCACCGAAAGCCTGTAACTACCAGAATGAGCGAATTTTTGCCCAGATCAGGAATTTTCGAATTAGAATGCTATGAAACCTCTTGGAATAGACATGTGGTGAATTATCAAGTCCAGCACAACAGTTAGTTTTGATAGATGGTGGAGAAAGGAGGTGTTTCAAAGGTTTTTGATGTCTTTAACAAAGGCAGAAAAGCAGGACACCTGGCCACATCAGCAAATTCGACTTGGTTTCCATGGGAGAATGATCTTTTAGCCTTGGAAGGTTGTCTACACATCATCAACAGTCAACAGAGGAAAATCAAGGATTGACCTCTTTTTGAGGAAACATCCCACATATTTTGCAACAGATTTTTCTTTCTATTTTTAGTTGATTTGATCCATGCTTTTAGGATCAGAGAACTGTTTTTGTAATCTTATAAATATCAGAAAAGAACATGAACCAGGGGTTCGATTTGGATAAAGTAATCTACTATTGTACTCAGACTTTTCATGTTAATACAGATCACAGGTTCCTTTCAATTTTGATGTCAGCTTTCCATCCTTCTTTCTGCACTATTATCTGTGTTGTCAAGCTTTGAATGGCTGTTATCCCATTGTTTAGCTCATAGCCTGATAATAGGTTTCTTGATTGT
>ML776623.1:1366340-1379375 GCA_009831015.1 Picea engelmannii | reverse complement strand
TGTCAGCTTTCCATCCTTCTTTCTGCACTATTATCTGTGTTGTCAAGCTTTGAATGGCTGTTATCCCATTGTTTAGCTCATAGCCTGATAATAGGTTTCTTGATTGTCTCTTAGACCCTACATTGTACTGGTTTAGTTACAATATGTTATTCACCCATTTTAAAGATTATCTGCTGATTAATCAATCTTTGAGAGCACTGTCTATTTGTTTATCATTTTTATGTTTGAATGCTATAAGCTAAATTGAGTTGTCCCATTGATCCACATTTACAAAATACAAAAAACATTCATTTCTTAAGTTACCAAGCACCTTTGGTCTGCAACCACAAAGGGTTTCTTGGAGTGATAACAATACCAAAGACCAAGAAACGACCAGCTTGGCTTGAAGCTACATTACAAGACACAGAAAGAATCAAGGTTCCAGAAGGAACATCCAGGAAGAGTAAAAGACCGAAAAGATTCTCAAGTTATGCAACATACATGACGAAGCTTCTAGATGAAGAACCTACCACATTTTAAGAAGTAATACAAAAGGGACAATGGAAAGAAGCTATGGTGGAAAAACATCAATCCATTATGAAAAATGAAGTATGGGAAATTGTACCCAGACCTAAATAAAAATCAGTGGTAACCTCAAAATGGGTATACAAGATCAAACATGCAGCAGACAGAAGCGTGGATAAATACAAGGCAAGATTCATGGCCAGAGGGTTCTCCCAGAAGGAGGGAGAAGATTATGATGAAACCTTTGCTCCGGTGGCAAGGTATACCTCCATCAGAGCTATTATATCTCTTGTTGCTTCCATGGGATGGAATCTACATCAGATGGATGTAAAGACAACTTTTCTGAATGGAGCAATTGAAGAAGAAGTATATATTGAACAACCTCAAGGGTTTGAGGTACATTCCAGAGATACTCACATTTGCAGATTGAAGAAATCTCTATATGGACTCAAGAAAGCTCCAAGGGCTTGGTATGCCAGAATGGACAGCTATCTAACAAGACTTTGTTTCTCCAAGAGTCATGCAGATCCAAACCTTTATTACAAAGTCTTGAATAATGCACCTATGATTCTACTATTTTATGTTGACGATCTATTTATTACAAGTGAAGAATCTCTCATTATCTAGTGCAAGAAGGAACTAGCCTCTGAATTTGATATGAAAGATCTAGGTATCATGTATTATTTCTTGGGACTAGAAGTATGGCATAAGCGTGGTGAAGTATTCCTTGGACAAGGAAAGTATGCAATAAAGATCCTTAAGAAGTTTGGAATGATGCACTGTAAGTCCATGGACACTCCTATAAATGCGGATATAAGAAAAGTGAAAGTCCCAAACTCTGATCCAGTATATCCATCTCTATATCGACAGTCAATTGGATCATTGATGTATTTAGTAAATACTCGAACAGATATTTTCTTTGATGTAAATACATTAAGTCAGTTCCAAGTGGAACCTAGACAAGAGCATTGGATAGCTACAAAGCATGTCCTAAGATATATTTTTGGGACAATAAACTATGTCTTGAGATATACCGCATCCAGTGATATCCAACTTCATGGATTCACAGACTCTGATTGGGCAGGAAGTGCAGAAGACAAAAAGAGTACTTCAGGTATCTGTTTCATCTTGGGCTCCGCTATGATATATTGGGGCAACATAAAACAAAATTATGTTGCACTCATCACAGCAGAAGCAAAGTATATGGAATCTTCTGAAGCATGCAAAGAAGCAATATGGTTAAGGAAGTTAATCTCCGATTTATTTGATCAGATTCCAAAATCGACCATAATATATTGTGATAATCAGAGTTGTATAAGATTATCAAAACATCCAATGTTTCATGAAAGGTTGAAGCACATTGAGATCAAATACTACTTTATTTGAGATAAAGTCCAGGAAGGAGAGGTAAATCTCGAGTATATTCCCATTGATGAGTAGACAACAGACATCCTGACAAAACCTCTAACCAGAATTAAATTTGCATATTTCTGAGAGAAGATGGGGATCGTGGAAATAACTCCCTTAGCTGAAAGGGAAGATTCTTCAAGCTAGGAGAGAGTACTGAAAAATATTCTTGAAAACATTTATTTTTGTGACTTAATGACTCTCCAGATTAGGAGGGAGCACTAACATATTATTTATCTTTGTAATAGTCCAGATTGGACAGATTCTTTCCTGTTCAGAAAGTGGATTGAGATTTTTGATGGACAGCGACTTTCCATTGTGGTTAACATGGGAGGTAGTCTGATTGATGATGCATCATAGACAACGACTTCCCATTGTGGTTAACATGGGGAGTGGTCTAGGGAAGTCTCTCTTCTTGAGGGTTACTCAAGAAAACTGGTCCGCCTCGCCGGACAATGATTTCTCATTGTGGTTAACACGAGGAATGGTCTGCTTTGGAGGTTGATACAGGACAATTTTTTCCTCTTGTGGTTAATGGAGGAAATGGTCCAGACAATCATTCCTTAGGGTTTATACATTCTCTCCAGGGTGCACTTTGATTAGTGTAGGAGAAATAGCCTAGGGTGGGGAATGGTCCAGGCTCAGCAATCAGGGACAAACATTCCTTAGGGTTTATACATTCTCTCCAAGGTGCACTTTGATTAGTGTAGGAGGAATGGCCCAGGGTGGGGAATGGTCCAGACTCAGACATTCCTTAGGGTTTATACATTCTCTCCAAGGTACACTTTGATTAATGTAGGAGGAATGGCCCAGGGTGGGGAATGGTCCAAACTCATACATTCCTTAGGGTTTATACATTCTGTCCAGGGTGCACTTTGATTAGTGTAGGAAGAATGGCCCAAGGTGAGGAATGGTCTAGGCTTAGAAATTAGAAACAATCCTTCTTCCTTGTTTGAGAATAATAGGGCAGATAGCCCATTACTGATATTCTATACTGAGGGCAGATATTCTTTCATATCTCGCAGACGTGAGTGAAAGATTGGCCCAGATGATTCAGTTTATTTTAACAATATTTTTCTGTGCATGTTAGCATCAGATGATTGTTATGGAGACTGCTTGTCTCCAGACAGTAGAGATATACTACTGTGGTGGATTTATTCCACTGTTTGTGACTATGTGTCACAGTTTGAGTGGTTGCGTACTACCTTAAATAAACACATGTGTGTTCTATCAATTGATATTGTACCAGTTGTCATAGGAGATTATCCAGTTGGATAATACTGACGGTACTCATGTTGCTACTAGTTGAATGGTCTGTTGTGCTCAAGACCATACCTCCCTAGCCAGGAAGGAGTGTTAATATTATGGTAGCTTCGGAAGGTATGAACCTCTATTGTGACCTATGACAAGATTAGAATATTCCGGAAGGAAGAAAAGAAATGAAGGAAACCCTAGACAAGTTGTTGGCTGCAGAAATATATTTAAAATGAATTTATTAGTACCCAGAAGGAGAAGTCGACCGCAGTAAAACTGCCCAAACTACTATAAATATAGGGCGCTAGTTCTCATTATTCACATCTCAGCAGTTGTAGAGAGAACTGGATCTACGCAGGTGCAGTAGCAGCTTGTGCGCAAGTTTCTGGGAAGGTGTGTGCTAGCCTCTGGGTGGGATTATTTGATCAACTTGGCTTCTATTCTTACTTGGTGCATTAGCCTCTCTTGGCTATTGGATTGCTACCAAGATTCTCTTCTCTATCAAGGTCAAGGTGCTCGGAGGGTGGCTTCGAATGATGGTTGGGTGATGAGGGTATCATCAATGGTAAAACAAGCACAATCTTCTATATTCTAACATCCTCAGCCTGTCTTCTAACACTTGGTTTAACCTCTCTGTCTGTCCATCAATTTGAGGGTGATAGGCTGTACTAAATAGCAATTTTGTTTCAAAACCAACAAGCATAGATTTCCAAAAGTTTGAAGTAAATTTTGTATCTCTATCGGATATAATGTCTGTAGGCATGCCATGCAGTCTAAATATATCTTTCATGAAAATACTGGCAACATCTATTGCCTTGCAAGTTCACTTGATGAGAATATCCTTGCTCAGTTTGTCCACAACTACCATGATGGTGGTGTTTTGTTTGGTTGATTTTGGTAACCCTGTGATGAAATCTATGGAGATGGTTTCCCATTTCCATTATGGGATTGGTAGGGGTTGCACCAACCCTGTTGGATTTTGTTTCTCTCCCTTAACTTGCTGACATTCTAGACACTTAGCTAAGTAATCAAATATGTCCTTTTTCAGTCTGGGCCAATAAAATAGTCTCCTAGTGTTCTTGATAATTTTTTGATAACTAGGATGACCAGTATATGGTATTTTTTGTAGTTCATCCATTATGAACCTCTTCAAGTCATCAAAATTTAGAGTATACAATCTACCTTTGTAATTTATCAGGCCATCATTAAACATCTGATAGCCCTCATACTTCATCCTCGTGGGATCTTGATTTAGGTATGATGTCACAGTCTTGAAAAATGAATCTGTTTCTTGTGCATTTTTTACTCTCTCTTTGATGGATGATTCAATGGCACTTACAACTGCCAAGTGAATGAATTTTATACTTCTACTAAGGGCATCAACCACCCTATTCTCCTTTCCTTTGATATGCTTTATTTCAAAATCAAACTCACTAAGGAGAACCATCCACCTAACTTGTCTAATATTGAGTTTTGGTTGGTCAAACGAATATCTCAACCCACTATGGTCTGTCATAAGCACAAATATTCTACCTAGGAGGTAATGCCTCCACATTTTTAAAGCATGCACTATGGCATCCAATTCCACATCATGGGTCACATAATTGATTTCATGCTCATTGAATTTTCTGGATTCATAGAAAATCACATGTCCTTGCATAAGGAATCCTCCGAACCCTTCCTTGTAGGAATCTGTACACACAATGAATTCCTTGTTTGGGTCTGCAATCTTTAGCACAGACGCGTTTCTTAGAAGGTATTTCAACTCTTGAAATATTTCTTCACGTTTCGATGTCCAAATGAATTTAACTCTCTTTTTCTGAAGGGAGGTGATTGGGAAACCAATCTTGGAAAATCTATTTATGAACCTTCTATAGTACCCTATTAGGCCCATAAAGGATCTGACATCAGATACATCCCTTGGGGCAGGCCAATCCATAATGTATTTGATCTTTCCAGGATCAACTGCCACTCCTTCCTCAAAAATAACATGGCCTAGGTAATGAACTTATTTCTATAAAAAGTCACACTTGCTAAACTTAGCATAGAGCTAATGTTCTCTTAGCACTTGAAGTACTATCTTGAGATGTTCATGCTCTTACCTATTCTTGGAATAGATTAGGATATCATCAATGAAAACCAACAAATACCTATCCAAGAACTTTCTGATTACATTATTCATTAAGAACATAAAAGTGGTTGGTACATTGGTAAGCCCAAAAGGCACCACCACAAATTCATATTGACCATTGTTAATATTATCGTAGCTTCGGGAGATATGAACCTCTATTGTGACCTATGACGAGATTAGAATACTCTGGAAGGAAGAAAATAAGTGAAGAAAACCCTAGACAAGTTGTCAGCTACAAAAATATATTTAATATGAATTTGTTAGTACCCAAGAGGAGAAGTCGACCCCAATAAGCCTGCCCATACTACTATAAATACAGGGCACTAGTTCTCATTATTCACATCTCAGCAGTTGTAGAGAGAACTGGATCATGCAGCACAGTGGCAGTCTTGTACGCAAGTCTCTGGGAAAGTGTGTGCTAGATTTTGGGTGGGATTATCTGATCAACTTGGTTTCTATTCTTTCTTGGTGCATTAGCCTCTCTTGGATATTGGATTTCTACCAGGATTCTCTTCTCTATCAAGGTCAAGGTGCTCGGAGGGTGGCTTCGGCCTATGGTTGGGTGATGAGGGTATCGTCAATGGTAAAACGAGCACAATATTCTATATTCTAACAGGTTATGGGCCCACACCCCCTTCATTCAGCCTAAAATGATGGAAGGAAGCATAGCCGCTAGATATTGAGCTTGTTGAGGAACTGTCACTAGGGTTACTAGCAGGAGCATCTTCCAAAACACTACAGCTAGGGTTACTAGCAGAAGCAGTTGCATAAACCCTAATTCTCAGATTCAGCACCTTGTAATGGAGCATCTCACTCAAGGAGAAGATATTCAGATGCACCCTAGTTCAACACACCTTTTGGCTCTCTTAGAGATAGAAACAATGAAGTTGAATTTTTGGATCAAGGCATGACCAGTTACCAGTCAACTGAAGACATGAGCAAAACGATCAGTCTCTTACACTACTCGGCACTCACTGGAACGATTGAAGATGACATGTGGATAATCGATAGTGGTGCTTCTAGGCACATGACGGGAGATCAAGCCAGACTCTCAAACCTAAATGAGAAGAATACATCTTACAAAGTGGAGCTTGGAGACAAAAGCACTTACCCCGTCGAAGGATTTGGACAAGCCTCTGTCAAGTTGAAATCAGGTAACCATGTTCAGTTAAGCAATGTTTTATATGTACCTGGTTTAGAAAAGAATCTTGTGTTGATATCATGTCTAGAAGACAAAGGAAACAGAATAGACTTTGTGGATGGAAAGGTGTTATCATTCCAGCATAGAGAATGCTAAGGTTATTGTAAGTCATGAAGGAAATTCGTATAGACTACTAGAACAAAATGAAGAATCTATCGTACATGATGAAGTAAACCCTAATGAGATTTTGCATAGAAGGTAAGCTCATGTCAATTATCAAGCATTACCTTTTCTCAGAAGAATGGTTGAAGGAATACCAGAATTGAAATCTACACATGAAGGAATCTGCAAGGGATGTGCCCTTGGGAAGAATATCAAGAAACCATTCCCAAGCAGCAACAACAGATCTAAGAAGATCCTAGATGTAATACACTCATATGTTTGCAATCCAATGCCATTCAGATCCCTAGGAGGATCTCTTTACTATGTAATCTTCATAGATGACTATTCAAGAAAGACATGGCTATACATACTGAAGACAAAAGCTGAAGTATTCAGCAATTTCCAAGAATTCAAAGTAGAAATAGAAAACCTCACGAACAAGAAGATCAAGACATTAAGAACAGATAATGGAGGAGAATACACCTCAAAGGAGTTCGTTGTATTCTGCAAATCGGAAAGGATTAGGAGGGAGCTGACTGTTCCTCATAATCCTCAACAAAATGGTATAGCAGAAAGAAAGAACAGATCTATTGAAGAAACCGTAAAAGCCTTATTGAATGATCAACGTCTATCCATGTTCTTATGGGGAGAAGCAGCAATGATGGAAATATATGTGCAGAACAGAAGTCCTCATCGTATATTGAAGGACATGACACCAAAAGAAGCCTTCTCAGGTAAGAAACCTAACATGGAAAACCTGAGAATATTTGGATGTCCAGTTTACTCTCATATTCCCAAGGACAAAAGGAATAAACTAGAACCCTCAGGAAAGAAGGGGATATTTGTGGGATACAGTGATTCATCCAAGGCCTATAGAATATATATTCCAGAACAACACAAGATCGAAGTTAGCAGAGACATAATGTTCAATGAAAGGATGGCCTTCAGGAAATCCATCAAAGAAATTATAGAAGAATAAGAGCTTGAAGAACCTAATGAAGAAAACACAGAAAACGAAAATGACGAAAAGGATCAACCTGATCATCCTATGGTGCCATGTGAAAACACTAACTCAGATATCATACCGAAGACCAAGAAATGACCATCTTGTCTTGAAGCTACATTACAAGACACAGAAAGACTCAAGGTTCCAGAAGGAACATTCAGGAAGAGTAAAAGACCGAAAAGATTCTCAAGTTATGCAACATACATGACGAAGCTTCTAGATGAATAACCTACCACATTTGAAGAAGCATTTCAAAAAGGGAAAATGGAAATAAGCTATGACGAAAAAGCATCAATCCATTATGAAAAATGAGGTATGGGAAATTGTACCTAGACCTAAAGAAAAATCCGTGGTAACCTCAAAATGGGTATACAAGATCAAACATGCAGCAGACGGAAGTGTGGATAAATACAAGGCAAGATTCGTGGCCAGAGGGTTCTCACAGAAGGAGGGAGAAGATTATGATGAAACCATTGCACCAGTGGCTAAGTATACCTCCATCAGAGCTATCATATCTCTTGTCGCTTCCATGGGATGTAATCTACATCAGATGGATGTAAAGACAACTTTTCTGAATGGAGCAATTGAAGAAGAAGTATATATTGAACAACCTCAAGGGTTTGAGGTACATTCCAGAGACACTCATGTTTGCAGATTGAAGAAAGTTCTATATGGACTCAAGCAAGCTCCAAGGGATTGGTATGCCAAAATGGACAACTATCTAACAAGACTTGGTTTCTCCAAGAGTCATGCAGATCCAAACCTTTATTACAAAGTCGTGGATAATGCACCTGTGATTCTACTATTATATGTTGATGATCTATTCATAATAGGTGAATAATATCTCATTATCTAGTGCAAGAAGGAATTAAATTCTGAATTTGATATGAAAGATCTAGGTCTCATGGATTATTACTTGGGACTAGAAGTATGGCAGAGGCGTGATGAAGTATTCCTTGGACAAGGAAAGTACGTAATAAAGATCCTTTAGAAGTTTGGAATGGTGGACTGTAAGTCCATGGACACTCCTATGAATGCGGATATAAGAAAAGTGAAAGTCCCAGATTCTGATCCAGTAGATCCATCTCTATATCGACAGCTAATTGGATCATTGATGTATTTGGTAAATACTTGACCAGATATTTGCTTTGTTGTAAATACATTAAGTCAGTTCCAGGTGGAACCTAGACAAGAGCATTGGATAGATGCAAAGCATGTCCTAAGATATATTTGTGGGACAATAAACTATGGCTTGAGATATACCGCATCCAGTGATATCCAACTTCATGGATTCACAGACTCTGATTGGGAAGGAAGTGCAGAAGACAAAGAGATCACTTCAGGTATGTGTTTCAGCTTGGGCTCCGCTATGATATCTTGGGGCAGTAGGAAACAGAACTCTGTCGCACTCAGCACAACAGAAGCAGAGTATATGGAAGCATGTGAAACATGCACAGAAGCAGTATGGCTAAGGAAGTTAATCTCCGATTTATTTGATCAGATTCCAAAATCAACCATAATATATTGTGATAATCAGAGTTGTATAAGATTATCAAAACATCCAGTGTTTCATGAAAGGTCGAAACACATTGAGATCAAATACTACTTTATTCGAGATAAAGTCCAGGAAGGAGAGGTAAAGCTCGAGTATATCCCCACTGATGAGCAGACAACATACATCCTGACAAAACCTCTATCTAGAATAAAGTTTGCATATTTCTGAGAGAAGATGGGGATTGTGGAAATAACTCCCTTAGATGAAAGGGAAGGCTCTCCAAGTTAGGAGGGAGCACTGAAAATATTATTGAAGCATTTATAATTATTTGAAAAATAGTCCAGATTGGACAGATTCTTTCCTGTTCGGAAAGTGGATTGAGATTTCTGATGGACAGTGAATTCCCATTGTGGTTAACATGGGAAATAGTCTGATTGTTGATGTATCATAGACAACAACTTCCCATTGTGATTAACATGGGGAGTGGTCTAGGGTAGTCTCTCTTCTTGAGGGTTACTTAAGAAGACTGCCCCACCTCGCCGGACAACGATTTCTCATTGTGGTTAACATGAGGAATGGTATGTTTTGGAGATTGATACAGGACAGTCTTTTCTTCTTGTGGTTAACAGAGGAAATGGTCCAGACAGTAATTCCTTAGGGTTATGCATTCTCTCTAGGGTGCACTTTGATTAGTGTAGGATGAATGGCCCAGGGTGGGGAATGGTCCAGGATCAACAATCAGGGACAGACATTCCTTAGGGTTTTACATTCTCTCCAGGGTGCACTTTGATTAGTGTAGGAGGAATGGCCCAGGGTGGGGAATGGTACAGACTCAGACATTCCTTAGGGTTTATACATTCTCTCCAGGGTGCACTTTGATTAGTGTAGGAAGAATGGCCCAAGGTGAGGAATGGTCTAGGCTAAGAAATCAGAAACAATCATTCTTCCTTGTTTGAGAAGAATAGGGCGGATAGCCCATTGTTGATGTTCTATACTGAGGGAAGATATTCTTTCAGATCTCATAGATGTGAGTGAAATATTGGCCCAAATGATTCAGTTTATTCTTAACAATATTTTATGTGCAAGTTGTTATCATATGATTGTTATGGAGACTGCCTGTCTCCAGATAGTAGAGATATACTACTGTGGTGGATATGTTCCACTGGTTGTGACTATGTGTCATGTAGTTGTGTACTATCGTGAATAGACACAGTTGTGTTCTATCAATTGATATTGTACCAGTTGTCATAGGAGATTATCCTGTTGGATAATAATGATGGTGCTCGTGATACTACCAGTTGAATGGTATGTTTGTGCTCAATACCATACCTCCCTATCTAGGAGGGAGTGTTAATATTATGGTAGCTTTGGGAGGTATGAACCTCTATTGTGACCTATGATGATATTAGAATACTCTGGAAGGAAGCAAAGAAGTGAAGGACACCCTAGACAAGTTGTCGGCTGCAGAAATATATTTAATATGAAATTATTAGTACCCAGGAGGAGAAGTCAGCCCCAGTAAGCTTGCCCAGACTACTATAAATACAGGGTGCTAGTTCTCATTATTCATATCTCAGCAGTTGCAGAGAGAATTGGATTTGCGCAGCATAGTGGCAGTCTTGTGCGCAAGTCTCTAGGAAAGTGTGAGCTAGCTGCTGGGTGGGATTATCTGATCAGCTTGGTTTCTATTCTTGCTTGGTGCATTAGCCTCTTTTGGCTATTGGATTGCTACCAGGATTCTCTTCTTTGTCAAGGTCAATTTGCTTGGAGGGTGGCTTCGGCCTATGGTTGGGTGACGAGGGTATCGTCAATGGTAAAACAAGCACAATCTTCTATATTCTAACAACCATATATTGTTATAAAGGTTGTCTTGTGTATGTATTCATCCTTAATTCAAACCTGATGGTATCCAGACCTCAAGTCAATCTTGGAGAAAATTGTAGCACCCCTTAATTGTATGTTGAATGTGTTCACGCGCATGCATATACACTAAACATTAGAAAGTTTATTTCCCCAATTTTAAGAAGGATAAATGGCTACGATTCCTTTGGAATTGTATCAAAAAGCTTCGTTGAATAAAAAATCTCGTCCTCTAACCACTAAAAAGTAAGTGTATCAAAAATATTCATTCAATCAAAAATCTCCTCCTGTAACCGCTAAAAAGAAGCTCCTCCTGTAACCGCTAAAAAGGAATTGTATCAAAAAGATTTGTTGAATAAAAAAGCTCCTCCTTTAACTTCTAATGTCAGATGAGACTCGTTGTTCTTGTCAGAATATAATTCTCCCATTCACACCCTTAAACAGATCTATTTGACGACGTGGAAGACTTAAATATTCTTTTGATAATCTGGAGATATCACTGCCACATAGTTGATTGGCAGGACGAAGTTTCAAGGTGAAAAATTGACACTTTATCCATAATATAACTCACTAATACATATTTATCATTTTTTATATTTTATGTTTTTTTAATTTAAATATTATAATAATAATCTAATTTTAAGGTCGATTTGATTGTTAAAGTTTATAGAGGTATACATATCCTACTTAATTTTGGAATTGAACTTATGACTTTTTAGGAAATAACATGTGTTCTTAACCATTAGACCCACTTAGTCTGTATCTATTATATTGGTTAATGTATAATTTAATATTTTCTTCTAATGTGAAAAAAAACATCATTAACTCGCATCTATTAAGGTATGATTTATTAACAAAAACATATTATTTATAGACTTGCTTCTTACTCTAATAAATTCTTATATATGTTTTATCAAGATGGTATTTTTGTTTTTTTTCTATTAAGCCTATAAAAACAATATTGCACCTTTAAAATCAATATATAACACTAAACATTGCCTAAAAATTATAGTCTTTCCATTTAGGTTGAGGTGAAAGATTGCATGGTCTTCTCTTAACTTTTTTTATTCTTAGACACATGATTCTACTTCTTGTTGCCTTTATTTATGAGGTAGAGGTATGCTGCTTACTTTCTTTTCATCCAATATATTTTACATAATATATTTTAAAAAATGTTATATGTAGATCTATTATAAATGTTGAGCAATATGAATGTGATGTAGCATGGCCATATTTTGATCTAATATAATTTTGAAGTGAGTCTATCACTCATCACAATCATCAAAATGTGGGTTTGTTTGTCTCTAATAATATTTAGAGGAAAACTATTATTAAATAAAATTGTTTTTCATTGACTATTCTTCTTCTCCTCCTCACGATTTTTATGGTGACATTGTTAAATATTTATGATGTTGTCACAATTCTAATATTTACCATGCAAGTCTCCCATGCTCTCCAATATTTCACATGGAAATGGGTGTATATCCTTTACCTTTTTATTTTTATTGTCGTTAATATAATATTACTTTGTCTATAATTTAAATCCCAATTAAATTAAAAGAAAATATTATAAATATGATTTTAGTAAATATTACTTTATCTATAATTTAAATTCCAATTAAACAAAAAAAATGTATTCTCTTTTTATTTCACGACGACTTCCTTTTCTACATTATTTGGTCTCTCTTAACTCTTGGGATCCACACAAAATATTGAGAATACTCCAACAATAATATTCATAGACTTCTATTAAAAAGTATTGTTGTGATCCAGGTGGATATCGGGGGCCACCCACCTTTTCCAAATGGCTCAAAACAATTTTCTGGCCATTTTGGCAATTTACTATTTTTAGCAGGTTTTAACTTCCGGGGCCATTTTGAGGGCCTAAATGAAGGTTTTTCGAGATCGAGGTTCTCAATGATAGTCGAAGGAATAATTGAGCCCCCAAAATGAATCTCCTCGACGATACCTTTCCAACGAGCTATCACACGCCTAAAACGGAGATCGTGTGCAAAAGTTACGACCCCGGGAAGTTGATGCACCAACTTACCCAAACGGGGCCCACATGACTTTTG
>ML776623.1:1312549-1350383 GCA_009831015.1 Picea engelmannii | reverse complement strand
GCAACCTCCAAGGGTCGTTGTTGTTACAACAATTAAAACTTAAAACCACAAAAAGAATTAAAACGACAAAATCACCAAGTCCCTTTTCTTGCAAGTTACCCACTGATCTGAGTCTCGGTTGGACTCACTTTCACTGTTCAAAAAAGTTGAAAATGGCTACTTTTAAAACTAGGAATTATGGTTGCCCAATTTATGCACTTTCTCCACAAATCTACCCAACAACTCCAGGTGGAATTGTGTTCCTCTCACAGTTCTCTTGTGCTTTCCCTCTCCTTAATTTCTTATCTGTTGGAACATCCTTACACTATACTAACCAATTTCTACACTTTCTCCGCAAATCTACCCAACAGGTCTAGCTTGAATTGTTTTCTTACTCTCACCATTATCTTTTTCTTTCCATCTCATTCATTTCTTCTATGTTGGAACAACCTTACACTATTCTACCCAACAATTATGAGAGTGCTACCCAAATGTTGGAATTGTCTTTTTCTTCTTTCTCTCCACTCTTCATATTTCTTTGTAAGGAACACTCTTCCATGGGACCCTCCTCATCTCTCTTTGTTCTTCCCTTTATTCCTCTTTATTCTTCTTTTCTATTGTTTCTACGTCTCTTCTTCTCTTTACCTTCTCTTCTCCATCTCCCCTTGTGAATAATTTTTTCCCACAAAACTTATTTCCAACCTCATTAAATTACCTTCTCTTCTCCATCTCCCCTTGTGTTTAAAAATTTCCCAGAAAACTTATTACCAACCTCATTAAAGGTCAATGGGCCACCCATTAATATTTCAACGACCTTATTCAATTACCCACAAGATTCGTGTGGTGTTTATATGACCCCAAGGAGGGCACATGTGTGCCTTTTATTAGGAGGGACCCTTATTGCATATACATGTACTCCATTAAATATATGTTTAATCTTGTATTGGAAACATGTGAAGGGGGAACCTGAGCTATTATATGGAGGGGGATCCGACAACCAAGATGCCTAAGGGGGTGTCGTAAGTTGTTAGATGGAGGGGGATCCAACAACCAAGGTTCCTATGGAGTCATAAGGGGTTGAAATTACCTGCATATCCCCCAAACTATGTGTTTTATGTGCATGCCAAATTTGGCATGCACAACAGCCCTATCCTCCATGATGCCTTGACATCAATCTCCTTATGCATGATGCTTGTCTTCAGAAATATTGGATCCCCAATCACATTGGAAATCACCTTTCTTGTTGGTCAAGCAAACCCTATCAAAACAAATATAAATTCATGTGTAGATGTCAAAGGTGGAACCAATATTATAGAGGCCCATAAAACAAGTTATCTCTCCTATAGGCTCTTCAAGTGTTTTGTTATAATTATCACTCTTTGGTAAAGGCCTCAAGGTCTGCCACAATTTCTACATTCCAAACAATATCTATAAGGTCTGAAACAATTTATAAATTCCAAACAAGATCTGCCTCAACTTCTTATATTCACTCTTCATTGAGTTTAGTAGTCATATTGGGGACTGTAACACACCCACGATGGGCTAAATTTTTATTTTTATTTCTTTTTCCTCACAAGAACAAATCCTATCTCTCTACGGTTCTAATTTGGACCATCGAGAAACCAGCCTGGTCTTCCAATCAAGGATCTCTTATTCTGAAGCCAATCGACTCTCTCTGTGACCTTGATGGTCTCATTATGAAATTAAACACAGAACCTTTCATCTCCTTGGTGCAGGTTTAATGGCACACGTGACCTTCCCTCTTGCTCCCCTGCGAAACCTCTGAGTATTGGGCGTTAGCTCCTTTTCTGGATAATCCCCCTCTTGTTGTGACTTTGGGCAATGACCTTACAGGACCGCGTGATTACGAACACAGTCAAAGATGGTTTGAATCAAACTACTTTTCAACCTGCAATTCTCCTCGAGCCTCCACGTGTCTTCTTGGAAAAACCATAGTATGGATTGTGACCCACCCTTAATGTTTTAAAGTTCGTGAAACTCTTGTCCCTGCAATGCCATGGGATCATCGATCTCGCTATCTTGACAATACTGTCTGAACTAATGGTTCAGATATGTGCCTTTCAATCTATGGACTAGATCTGCCCCTCCTTCAATCAACGACTACGATCTCCTTCGCAACTCTGGACTTTGGGGTTTTGAATTCTCAAACCTCGCTTTACCCCGTACTCCAATCTTTCGGAGTTAATGATCTATTGCCACCTGTATCCCTGAACCTACGGCTAGGATCTCCTCCATGGATCCGGCCTTCGGGAACCTCAAATCTCAAATCATCGCCACTGCTGACTGGTTATATTCTGGAGTGGAAGATCTACTGACACATATTCTTCCCAATCAATTGTTGTGCTTCCACTTCGGGACTTTAGCCTCCTCAACTAGATCAACGATCCTACAACTCCTCATTCGATCAAGGACCAAGATCTTCTCCAGGTCTTCAGGCCTTTCCTCCTCTGATTTCCTCCGGAGTTCTGGATCTGATGCAGCATGTCCTCCTTCGCATCGACGATTCATGTTGCTTCGGATTTCCAAACTTTAGAAATCTCAAATGTCAAACTTCGCCTCCCTTTAATGACTTCTATTGGGAGACTATAATCCAATGACGTGTGTCCTCCTCAGATTAACGTCTAAAGTTTACTTCGAATCTTTACCTGGAGAGCATGGATCTGTTCCACGTCTCCACTAAAATT
Source organism: Picea engelmannii (assembly GCA_009831015.1). Taxonomy (NCBI): domain Eukaryota; kingdom Viridiplantae; phylum Streptophyta; class Pinopsida; order Pinales; family Pinaceae; genus Picea; species Picea engelmannii. The sequence continues at coordinate 1,347,699 of ML776623.1, read as the reverse complement.
GATGGCTATGAATCGCTCCAAAACTTTCCCTGGAGTTCATAGATTTCCACCATGTCTCCTATGATATGATGGCTAGGAATCACTTCAGAACTTTACCCAGAGTGCTCAGATATTTTTCACATCTCCTCTCCCGGTCCAATGGCTTAGATTCACTTTGGGTGATCCGATGTCTCAGAGCTACTTCGACTCTCCGGACTTTGCAAATCTCAAATATAAACTTAGAAATTCCATACAATTTTTCTGGAGCTTGCGATTTGCTGACAAGTGTCCCTTCACAGATCGATGGCTCTCAGCTCTCTGGTGTTTCAGGCTTTGGAAGTTTCAACTCTCAATATGGAACTCTCATGGTGATTTCTCCGAAGTCTACGATCTGTCGCCACATGTCCCTCGGGACTCTACCTAGATTTCATAGATCTACGACATGTCTCTACTGAACTCCGATGACCCAGATCCACTTCGGGTGATACGACGCCTGAGATTCACTTCGGGTGATATGATGATTCATATTCACTACGACTGATCAGACGAGTGAGGTTTGCTTCAAATTTTCGGCTCTCCGGGCTTTAGAAATCTCAAGTCTCAAACTTGCCTCCTCTCGAACAGATTCCTCCAGAGTCCATGATCTATCGCCATGTGTCCCTCCGGATCGGGTGGTCCAGATTCACTCCAGGTATTCGAGGTTCAGGGATTTCAACTTTTAACTGAAACCCTCGAACAGATTTCCCTGGAGTCCATAATCCTCCACCACGTGTCCCTCTTGGCAATGGATGGTCCCAAACTACATCGGGACTTCAGAACTCTGGTAAGTCCTCTTCTCCTACATATGCAAGGTGATAAGGTTCATGTACCTTGTTTAGATCGGATGACTATTGGTCCTCTGCGCTGTGATCCAATGACCAATGTTTCTCCTCCTCCCGAGCTTCTGATCTCTTCCAACTTAGAAGATTTTCTACGTGTTCAAAGGCCTCAATCGTTTATCCTCCTATGGGTCCATCTCTTGGACTTTTCCTACACGTATGAAAGTGTTATCTCTTCTGAGTTTGACCCCCTTGAATATTTTTCCTTCCCATGCATTTCTTTCATTTCAAGGATCTAATCAAATTCAGATTGAAAGTCGACGACGATCGACGGTTCACAGAAATTGTGGGGCCCCAACATGCGTACTCTTTATCCGAGAGTTCTACCTCCACATTCTGGAAAGTGATCAATCGATTCTAGTCTAATCCTAGTCATTGATCTTCCATCCCCAACGATATCAATGGCATGGGTTGATTACGGGTCATGAACTAGCAGGGCTGCTAAATTCACCTTCGCACTCCGCAATGATTTTCGACCGTCGATTAAATCGAGTGGTTGGTGTTTGATTTGGTAACTCCAATGAGTATTTGAGTCGATCTGACGACTGGGATGGCCTCTCCTCCCGTTAAATGGCTTGCATCCATCTCTGCTGTCAGATTATTAAGTCATCGGTGGTTCATGTAACTTGACTATCATCTACCTCCTAGATCTGATGGTCGGGACAGTTCTCGGGCATCCTCAGATCTAAGGCTCAGAGTTAACTTCAAAACTTCGAGGATTTAGGGATTTTACCTACCTTACAATGAACTTTCTCAGTTCTCCGAACTCACGAAGTTCAAATGACTCCAAGGGTTAACTCCCGTGCTCTTTCTCATATCCAATGGTCACAATAGACCGTGGCTTCTTCCGAATAGATTTTGTTCGTTCGTCTTCCAAATAGGGAACCTTCCCTTTCGATACTTCAGCCTCACTACTCTTCCTGAGCTTTTTTATCTCTAAAAGGATTAATATATTTTCTCTCTTTTTCTTGAGCTTAACGCTTGGAATAATCCTTTCGTGCACCCGTTACTCTCATTCCTCAACTCTAGAACTTAAGTGGTTCTCGGTCTCTGCTTGCCTCGCAAAGAGCCTATGCATATCTACACTACCTCTCCTAAGATTAATAAACTCCATCCTCCAAGGGACTCAGAATGACTAGGAGGGTCGACATGCATAAATGAAACTGTACCTAAGGTCAACAAACTCACAGTTCGTGGCTCTATCTTAAGCCACCACAGGACGTAAGAATTTACGAGTATAAAATCACGTCCAATTCATACAATTTCATACTTGCCTAATTACTCAATCAAATTGACATAAAAGGGATACAGTATAAATCATTAATAAAACATATTCATCCCTACAACATTCATAGGATATCCAACCTTAATTCACAGTACCACTTAAATACACAAGATATGTGATTATTTATTTATTACGGTTGGTAGTCAACAAATTGACCGTGGTTGTGCACCTTTCAACCCAACCATAGGCTCAGAGGCATTCATTCTTAGCACTCTAGCCACCCCTGTGCCAAGCCATGATATCACCAGGGAACTCTCACAGTTCTCAAGGATTCTTTCTCTATTTCAGCTTCTGCTCGGGTTCTGTTCTCTGCAAACTTTAAAAGATTTCTCTCTCTATCATGGCCCTGGGCAAGGTTTATCAGATGCTCACTCAGCATCAAGCTCGCAGCCTTCTGTTCATTCTTCGTTGGGGGAGATATGTGCATTCTCCTTATCAATTTTTATCTCTTACTTCCAAGATGGTCCTCGACCCATCCCATTCCTTTTGTCAGAAGGGAGCTTCAGTCAGCTTGGTCTGCCATACCCAGTGGTACTTCGGGCTGACATTCTGCAGTTTTTGGCCATGCTTCTATTTATGGGAGTGGTTGATAATTCAACCACTGGTCCTTTATTCATTAACTGATTTCTCTCCTTGGGATCCAAAGGAGTTTTATTATCCTCATCAAGGGAATTTGGGTTTATCTTATATAATGACCCTCCCTTATAGTTTTCACATGCTTTCCTCTAGTTATATCATGGCCAATACTTTCAAGGATTCACCCCCACAGTCAGTTATTGGAAACTCAAACAATAATACATTTACATTGTCCACATGCCTTAGCATGGTAATCCTATTTTATGATTAATTACAATTTGGGGGAAATAGGGGTGTTACAATTCCCTCCCCCTTAAAGGAACATTGTCCTCAGTTTTCTTTCTCAAAACACCTGTCATGCCTTTCTCATTTAGCTATTTCATAAATCTTGATCATTCTTCATTGGTTGGGTCCTTTTTCAGACCTTTAATCTTGGTCACATTATTTCAATAATTTTTGGACAACAAGAATGTTAATCATAGTCTTATGCGAAAACATTGCATAAAAAAAAAAATCTAGGAAAAGTTCATAATCTTAGCACAATAATTATCTACAGAGTTTGTGGATTTGTATCCACATGGTTGTTTTGTTTTCCTTGGCATACCCATTGGGTTCATAATCCCAATTCAATAGTTTACAAGAACTATCATGGTTTCATCTTCCTTACGTTCACTCACCCTCCAGGCCCAGGCTAGGGCATCCCCTTCTCTGCTATACAGTCCCTCTGGTGATCCATATTTCCTTGCCAAGGTTTTCTCACAGAGGAAGAACTACCCATTGTGTGCATGATCACGATCAATAGTTTACAAGAAATATTAAGGTCTCCTCTTCCTTGTTGTCACTCACCCTCGAGGCCCAGGCTCAGGCATTCCCTTCTCTGCTATATTGTCCCTCGGGTAATCCATCTTGCCTTACCAAGGTTTTCTCGCATAGAAAGAATTCCAGAGACTCTATCTAGTATTACAATCAAGTTGTCCCTCAGACTTTCTCTATAGAGGCATCCCTCTCGCTTGTGTTACTTCAACACAATATATTCTAGGCGATCATGGCTTACCATGGGGTTCTCATGGCTCAACAATAGCCATTTTTCATGCTTTTACAGCTTGACAGCCTTCCGACTTATCTAAAGTTAGGGACGAAGGTTACTCTCCTTCTCCCGACTCAATCATAGATAGGGATGAAGGTTACTCTCCTTCTCCCGAGTCAAACTTTATTTCATGTGATCAGATTATACTCTTTCTCACCTATATCACAGGCATATAAAAAATCACGAAACATCATCATAAATTTCAAATTCATTTTTTTCTTGTAAATGTGTGACCCATAGATATCCAAATGCCACACTTTGTTTCCATATTTGTTTCGCATAGGAAACAGATTCATAATTATGGGACTTTCCTTCTGATAGCGGTTTGGCTCAGCAGACAATTGGTCTTCCTTATGGCTTACAATGCTACCATATTCAAGACTCCTTTGCTTCCTTCACTTTCAACTTCAATCAGCCAAACAAATTATTAGTTTCCATGCACATACATTTTATTGCACCTTTATAGCGTCATCACAAACAATTTCAAAATTGTGCATACTAACAATCAAATTTCACTTTCTCAAAAATGAAATACCATTCCTTGTAGTTTGGCTCAGTAGGAAATTGGTCTTCCTTATGGTCTTACAATACTGCCATATCCAAGACCCATTTCCTCCTGCAATTTCAACATTCCTCAGCCAAACAAATTTTTAGTTTTCATGCACATTACCTTTTCAAAATCAAGCATACTAACAGTCCAAGTCATTTTCATCTCTTCAAGGATACCAAGCAAAAAGGATACATCATCCCTTACCTATGCATCATTTCAGCCTACCAAATTTTTCAGAATGAAATTTAGATATCAATTGACCTTAATGAATGTGTCAATGTTCATGGCCACTCTCATACCCAATTCACCTTTGCATTGACTTTAAGTTTCCCACACTTTATGAAAAGTACTTTGTCATGGTGCATTGGAGCTTAGCCAAGCTTTTCACCATATGGTTTATTCATTCCCATTCATTGTTGCAACAAGACTATGCTTCTGGCTACAAGATGATCATGATTCCAATTCAATACATATGAAACTACAAGTTTCACATGAATTCCTTTAATCATTCCTCCTTCATTAATATCTAGGGTGCCAACACTCATGGCCACCCGAATTTGGTTTTCTCTAACACATAAAAAATGTAATTAGAAATGTTGGAAGGTCCTCCTTCCTCAATGGAAATCCATTGTTTGTCCTTTATCCAAACATGCATTTCCTAGAAGAAATTCCATGCAATGTGATAGCTATGAGCACTTTTGTTTCCAATCGTTCCTTGATTGGTCCATGTATTCATGACATATTAGTTCATGAATTCTTTTGAGGATTACAATCAATCTTTACTACCAGAGGTTCACACCTCCATCATTCAGGTTCTCCTTCCTGAATCATACCCTATTTTGGTATCCAAGGCATACAACTTCCTTTCAATGTCCCATACATAACATTAAGACCGTAAAATACTTCAGAAGGGATTCTTACCCAATCCCTTCATACCTTGTGCCACATACCTTGTACCACATAGGCATGAACATTTTTATACATGTTTTGGCTGTTGGCACCCCCTCTGATATTATTCCAATAGTGGTTCTCCATGGGGACTTTTAAAGTCCCTTCAATAATATTTCAACAAGAACCTTCTCATAGTCATCCTCTAATTGAGTTTGTTGATTATAGGCAACTGTCTTTCTAAACGGTTCCAATCTATTTATTTCTACATGTGGCATACATCATAACCACATTAGTCGTCATGTAAATTAAAAATGCAAGTACCATAGCATTCAAATTAATAAAATATTTCCAGACATGTCCTAGCATATCTGTATGCACTTCATCACATTATCCTTAATGTTTTCATGAGTGCAACACAACAATTCTAAATCGTTTCTACAGTAATAGAACCATCATCACTGTGGTGTCAAAAAATTTACTTTCATCAGTGTACTAGCTTTCTCATCCCAGCGAAAAAAAAATAATACACATCAAGAAAAGAATTGAGGGATCTCCCCTTCTTCAAATTATTTCTATATTGCCTCATAATTTTCAACCCAGTTGAGTTATTTCTAAGGACTCACTGTCTTTTCTCTACTTTTGCAATTTACTCCCTGTTGGGATCTTCCTTCTCTTTTCCTTGAGCATCCTTGGTTAGGCCTTGCCCTAACCTTTTTGGAATACAACAACATTCTTTAATAGAAAAACTTTTTGTTCATAATGGGTCACGAACCTATGCATCCTTCACATTACCATTCGGTTATCAGAATGGTCAATATTCATTTATTAGTCTTCTATTCCTTATACACTATTTTTTATGGCCTCAACCTTGAGTTCGCCTCAACATTTTGCCAAATATCCCATAAGGAATATAAACATGCATCTTTGTCATGTACCTGTTATCAACTAATCGGTAGGTGCGGACACTAACAGATCTCCCTAGATCCACCTGGATCTAGAACAAAACAAGGCAGGACATGACTCTTTCCCTAAGTTATGACCGTTGAATTAGCTAGAAAGGAAGAACAAATAACATACCTTTGTATCGCTTCCTAGGGTCTCTGTTGCTCCCACTTCGCTCCGATGCTCTCATGAGGTCAAGACCAAGACACCACAAACCAACCAAAGTGAAGATAGAAAAACCTATTCAATCGTCAACTTATGCATATGATCAAGGAATTACATAATAAAGTAAGAATGACTTTATGGGAAAGGGACATGTCGTTGTATCATATTAATAGAAAGTAGAAGATACAACTTGATCGCCTTGATGTCGCAAGCTTCCTTTCGGTGAATCTTGGTTCCAACACACACTTGCTCGATCCTTGCATGAAGAAGATCCAATTGCTCTTGATAGACCTAGTAGAGTCTCCAAGCTTCTACTCAAGTTGGGTTCTTCACAAAATTCCTTCACCGATTCTTCAATTAATCTTTCTTAACCTTTTCCATGAGAATCCTATCAATATATAGGAGAGGACGAGATGGTTACATGGATGAGAATGATCCCACCAAATCAGGGAAACTGATAAAATGATAACCATTCGAATGCCAATCCATTTTTTAGAAGATTCCCTTCTAGAACCCTCGAGACTTCTTCTTTTTTCCAAGCTTGAGAACAAGTTCGCACCCTAGGTATAGAGCACAGTGCGAGAAATTGTCACCCTAGCTGAAGGTGGCCTGCAAACTCTCTTTAAAAATATGTTTTTTGGAAGGAAATGAATGCCACTTTTCTCAGGAGAAAGTTATTGTTAGGAGCCTGAGTACACCATTGCCAATACACCATCAAGATGACCAAAATCATGGGTAACAGAATGCCCCCCAAAGTATGAGGCTGGAATCAGTGACATCCGAAATACTTTGTAAATTGCGTGTGTGTGTCGGAAACCAGGAGCGCACCTAATCGGAAACCTGCAAACAACCAAGCATCTGCAGAATATCATACTAGTTCTGAGGTAGGCATTCCCATACTCAGATCATAGACTGATGACATCATAAACATAGGTCATGGCCACCAATCATACAACGTGGATCCATGCCATCAAAATATTGCATAGCCACCAATAATACACTATGGATCTATGCAAGAAAATTCAAATTGAGATGATATAGCCACGAGACATACAAAGTGGATCTATGTGTCAGCAAATTATACATATTCCATCACAACCTGGACCGAAGAGAAAATATCCAGGGTCTTCAATCTCGTCACCCAAAAGTATGAATCTAACCATGTGATTACATGTGTCAAAGTCGAACATGGTAGAAACCACTTGATTATCGGTCATTGATGAAACCGTTAACAAGTGCGAAGGAAATCACCATTAATGTCAATGACTCCCAAGGTACACTAGTACAATCCACCGAGTTTGAATAAATGAGTTGAAGTCGAACACTTGACAGAATATCTCGATTAGGGGTCAATGATGAAAACCCACTGTCGAAAGTGAGGAAACATGCCATTGAGGCATGCAAGTTCCAAGGTACCAAAGAATTTCTAAGTCTTGTTTCCGGATAACGAGCTGGAGTTGACGGAACAAAACTCATCACAGGAGGGCCTTGATGTATCCCCCATCAATAACATGAAATGAGTAATAGATTTTGAAGGCAGAACAGAGTTGGATGTAAGTTGAACTGGACACAGGGAAGGCCAACACAAAGAGAATGGCCGACTCGATAGAGGTTTTGGATGAACTTCTCTTGAACATATGAATGACACGACCAATGATTTGGCAGCACCGACTCAGAGATGACCCAAGATATGACCTTGTAGCTTGTAGCAAATCGAATGAGAGACGAATGGATTTCCCAAACTGGCTTCAAATAATGAATAGGGGGATGTCATGTTCAAGAGAGACACTTACTGCCAATAATATGAATACAAAAACACATCCCTTTCCCAAATTTTCCCCCACCATTTCTGGCGAGTACCTCTTTATTTTTACGCAAGCTTGAGGAGGATAACATATGCTTGTTGATGTAAGCTCATCCTTCGGATGAGTCCTTCGAAGTATGTTTAATGAACCCTAGGAAAGAGTGGTTTGGTCCCATTGCGGGTCTGTCGATGTTTGTTTAATGAGTCCAAAGATAGAAAACTCAAAGGTTTTTCATGATTATAGAGTCTGGAAAAACACTTAAAAGAGCACTCTCTTAGTTCCTTTTTCATAAAATAGTCTGATGAGACTGAAAAAGAGATAAATTATCGCCCAACAGATGCTTTCTTCAAATACTTTAACGAGCATGAAAATAGCAAGGTCGCTCGACAATCTTTTCATGTTTAGAGAGTCTGAAAAGATCTTAAAGAGGACTCCAGGGGGGTTCCTTTTTCGTGTAACCTTATTGAGCTCGAAAAAGTGATAAAAATGTGCTCAATTGCGTTCTCATGTATTTTCGAGCGTGAGAACAGACAAAGACCAAGCTCGAGGTTTTTTTGCAAAAACCATAAAAAACAATTCAAACATGCAATGAAAAAGAGAAAAAATATCTGTATCCCTATGTATGAATGTCGAGGTCATTACATTTGCAAAAGTCGCACTCATAAGGGTATTAGGCATTAGGTTTAATAAAGAAAACAATTATAAAAACCAATAAAAAATGGTAAAAGTAAATATAAGTGGGTAAAAGTTCTTTTTACCATAGTCATTGTAACTTTGCAAATATTTTAGCCCAAAACCCCTCTTTTGCCCTTGAATTTCGGTGCTCAATTACAGGAGGTACGAGCATCCATTTGACAAACCGTCTCCGGCAGTGAGGTAAGCTCCTTGTCCTCTATATTTTTCGTGGTTCAATTTTTCATTTTCATTGGTAAAATTCATGTTTTTGAGTTTGTTTTAGGGGTTAAATTTGCGCTCAGCCATTCTCGCAGGCCAGCAACACAGGACCTGCGAGAATGCATCATTCTTGCAGGTAGCCCCAAAGGCACCTGCGAGAACCTCGCACTGTGCCTAAAGGGCACCTGCGAGAACCACAAAGTGAAAAATTGCTTTGAAGTTTGCTCATTGAAAAAGATACCAAGTCTTGAAGAGAAAGGTTGACCTTCTTCTTATGTTTCTTATGCAGGTATTTGGCTATCACCATGGTTCTAGAATGGTGTGAAACAGAGCATGAAGAAGACGATTCTATTGCCAGGAATAACCTGGGCACCGTTGCCACTTTGCGAGACTATGGTCTCCTGAAATTATTTCATATCCCAGGTATGAGGGCCCAAGTCAGGCTATTGGAGTACCTTGTGCATATGTGGGATGTGGACCAACAAGTACTCGATGTAGGGGTCCACACATTGTCCTTGGATATTGAGGATGTTTATTTCTTAACAGGACTGTCACAGCATGGGAACCACGCGAGCCTGACTGGTGGCAGAGGTGGTGGGCTACCTATGAGTGAATACTGTCATTTGCACTTTGTTCCAGAGGTGGAAAGGAGCAAAGGAAAGGTGGCCATTTGGGGGGTGCAGTATTTGACCCTTCAGACTATTTTTTTCACCATTTCTCGTATGGCTGGGAGCGTTGCTCCTCACATGGCTGTCCAGAGCTACTTTTAGTATGCCATAGAGTGTACTGAGACTCGGGTCTTTAACTGGGCAGACGCAGTCCTTCGTAGCGTGAAGAGGCAGTTGACTAAATGCAGGAGAGGCAACCTGAAGCAATTTGGGTACGGGTCATTGTTGGTGTCCTTCTTTCTTGAGAGGGTTCCCTTGCTGAGGTTGCAGGTTGAGTGGGGTTTACCAGCTCCAGAGGATCCAAGAATGCTGAGGTGGTGTAACCTCATGGCCCGGCACGTAGCTGGACCAATCATCAAATACAATGATGGCTTCTTCGACTGGTTGCGACCACAGATGATGATGGTCGATGATTATGCCTATGCCATGTTGGAATTTTGAGGAGATCCGAACTTGGCCCTGCCCGAGGGCGCTCAGTGGGGGGATCTTGGTAAGAAGTACACATTTTTACTTTTTCAATGTTTTTGTGAATTTTATCATATGCAAATGTTTTTATGTTCGTCCAAGGTCTAATTACAAAACTTCCTTTTTAATGACACAGACGTGGGGCCTTATCGACCACCTGGTAATTCTCCCATTCGGAGACGAGGAGAGGTGGCTCCAGTGCCACGATGGGACGCTGAAGATTATGAAGCAATGGAACAAAATTTAGAGGGTTTGACAGCAGACATTCCAGACATGCCTCTTGGAGAGGTTCCAAGACATTATCAGCGTCATACGGTGGGAGTGTCAGAGTCAGTTGGTCGACTGCTTCGTAGGATTGCCCGGGTAGTCATGTGTTACCGTGAACGTCATCCATGATGTCACTTTGTAGAAGCTATGAGCTTCAGATTTTGAAATTTTGGTCCTCGAACAGAACTTTTTGTAAAAAAGTTTTTGATCATTATATATACATACGGCTTCTACCGGTTTATCTTGTATTGTGTGAAAGTTGATGTGATTGATTTATAAATGACCCAAATGTCTTTCTAATACATAGTTAGCTAATGCATCAGTTAATGTATTTAGACATCTAGGAATATGTTGATACTCAATATAATCAAAATAACGTTCCAAGAGGTGAATTCACAAATACACCCGTAACAAAGTAGAACTTCGAATAGTATATACATTACTTAACTGTAGTAATACGATCTACGAATCAAGTCGCACAACCAAGTGACGGATACCGAGTGATATAGCATCAATCAAAAATTCGATAATGGTGCTATACTCTGCAATGTTGTTAGTCGCACAGCCGAGGCACACACCTCGTAGAGTGACAAGTTCGTTTGTAGGGGCGTAAATCACCCACGCGGCAAAAGCAAGGTTGCGAGTACTACAGCTAGCACCATCAGCGAAGCCAAAGTAGGGTAGAGAAGACTCCGACATTTGGAAATCAAACACAATGTCACATAAGGGCAGAGACCAGATAACGACAAAAGCAAACTACAGTAACACACAAGATGTATGATACAATAAAAATAAAAGTACTCGTGCACAGGTGATCTTATTCATAGTACTTCTTCAAGTACAACCCATTTCTGGGTTCACTCAAAGGGATACCATCGTAATCTACTAACTAGTAAGATCCTTTTTCAAAAACTCGTCTAACGATATAAGGACCTCGCCACATGGCTTCGAATTTTCCATCTCCTAGCATATCTCGATCTTGTTCATAGAGGAGAACTAGATCTCCTTCGGAGAAAACGCGAGGCTTGAAATGCTTGTCGTATTGGGCCTTGACACGTTTCTTCTGGGCTTCTATGACTAGGGTAGCATCGCATTGAGTTTCGTCTAATCGCATAAGATACAATAGATGTTCTTCCTCAGCAGAAGTGTTTGGTAGGAGTTCAACAGCTAGTTTTACAGAGGGTATCTCGCATTCGATCGGGAGAATGGCTTCCAAACCATAGACTAACCGGAAAGGTGTAAACCCAGTAGCGGACTTAACGAATGTCCTGTAAGCCCACAATGCTTAAAATAACATTGTGTGCCAACTTGTTTTGTGAATCCCTATCATTCATCAGAGCATAGTTATGAGAAATTTGTTAATCGCTTCGACTTGGCCATTGGCTTGTGGGTAATAGGACGTTGAGTTTTCATGGCGAAGACCCAACTTTTCAATGAGTTTGGACACCATGAAGTTTCTAAAGTGGCTACTGTGATCAGTGACGATAGCCTGAGGAACACCAAAATGAGCTATGATGTGATTAAAAATGAATAATGTTGCGGTATTTCCAGTATTGTCAAATGTCGGCATCTCCTCGGCCCATTTCGTAAAATAATCTACATCTACGATAATGTATCCATGCCCCCCAGCCAAGTGGGGGTGACATGTCATGAAATCGATGCCCCATTTCGCAAAGGGACCAACGGAGACCACAGGATGTAGAGGAGTGGGATGTGAATGTATCTTATGATTATAGGTCTGGCAAGCGTGGCATTTTTGGATGGCGATTATGCAGTCATTAAATAAAGAAGGCCAAAAATACCCTACACGTAAGATCTTCTGGGCAGTAGCATACCCAGACATATGACCACCACAAGCTCCAGAATGGAAGTAATTTAAGGCTTTCTCGGCTTCGTTGAACGTGAGGCAGCGTTGAAAAACTGATTCAATCCCCTGATGATAAAGAGTGTCCCCGAGGATAATATATTGACGGGCTTGGTAGCGTATTCGATGTCGGTCAGTACTGGACAAATTGGGTTGGAAAGTCTGGGTTTGGAGATATATGATAATATCGCCATACCAAAGATCATTGGAACTAATTAGGAAAAGGGATTCATCAGGTAATGAATCGGCTGCTACATTTTCCATTTCAGAGTAGGGAAAGTCGCATATCAACTCGGCAAATACTAAAGACTTCTTGGACTTGGCTCGTTCGAATTCCAAGTCAAACTCCTGGAGTATCACGATCCATTTGGAGTATTTTCCCCCTAGCAATTGACGTGTGAGAATGTGTTGCATAGGGTTGCAGTTAGAAATCATTGTAGTCTTGTGAGAAAGGATATAGTGTCGGAAGCGTTGAACTTCTTGGACGGCTGCCAAGGCCAGTTTTTCGACATGTAGATACTTGGTTTTGGTAGGTGTTAGACTTCGACTCAAGTAATAGATAACATGTTCTTCATGAGAATCATCCTCTTGGACGAGAACCATAGCAATGGTGTAATCTGAGGCTGTGAGGTAGAGGAAATAATCGTGACTGTAATCGGGGGGGAAGAGAAGCGGAGCATGTGTCAAGGATAGTTTCAAAGCTTCGAAGGCTTTGTTTGCAATGGTATCCCATATGAACCCAGACCCCTTTTTTAGGAGTCATGTAAATCTACGAGTTATCTCGGCGTAGTTCAGGATGAAACGACGAAGAAAGTTCGCTTTCCCTTGCAAACTTTGTAACTGGCGAAGTGTAGAAGGAGGAGGGAGATTAAGAATCACCTTGACCTTTAAAGGATATACCCCGATCCCTTGACGTGAAACAATAAAGCCTAGAATTCGGTCGGATTCCATGCAGAAAATGCACTTGTGAGGATTCAAGCGTATGTGGTAAAACCAACAGTGGATGAAAATGGCTCGAAGGTGGATGGGATGATCGACTCGGCGCATGGAATGAGAGGGTAAGTCATCAAGATATGGATGCACAATGTGCTTGATATCATGGAAGGCATAAGACATAGCGCGTTGAAAAGTTGCGCCAACGTTCTTGAGACCGAAAGGGAATTTTCAATAGGCGAAAGTGCCCCAAGGACAAATAAAATTTGTCTTGTGTTGATCCTCGGGAACAATATTGATTTGATTATATCCGGAGAAACCATCCATCAGAGAGAAGATTTCGCTTCTAGCGCAATCGTCAACAATCTGATCGACGAAGGGGGTAGGAAAGTTGTCCTTAGGACAAGCTTTGTTGATATCCCTATAATCAACACATACACGGATTGTGCCTTGTTTCTTGTCGATTGGGACAAGATTGGAAACCCAGTCAGTGAAGGCCACCGGGTAAATAAAGTCAGCTTTAAGAAGTTTCTCGACTTCAAGTTTGATAGAAGCCACTTTACGTTGGTGACCTGGACGAAGCCGTCGCCGGATGGGTTTAGCGTCTAGGTATGTCTTGATCTCATGTATCACAATGTCAAGGTAGATACCCAGCATTTCTTTGTAGCTCCAGGCGAAGACATCACAAAACTCTTTGAAAAGTGATGTGTAGGTGATGATTTCGTCAGGGGAACACGAAGCTCCGATATGCACATTTTCGACAGTTCCAGGTTTGATGGATATGTCGAGGGGAATAGTGGGTGAGATATTGTTTAAGTTCCCTTCGGAAAACACATCGTGTGTGGACTCGGGAATGGTTGAAATGATGACAACGGTCGACAAGGACAAAATCCGTTGGTATTTCTCGATGGTATGTTGTTCCAGGAAGAGGATGGAACGGTAATGTCCATCGTCCCAAGGGGTGTCTTCCATGACAGACATGATCATCTCTTCTGTGGGAAGAATGACACAGAAAGGATCTGGAGATAACTCACCAATAGAGGGGGTAGAGGGGGTGGTCGATTGAATGTCCTGATAGGCAAATTTGACCGGACTTAAAGGCATTTCTTCGTCTTAATGAAGATGATCGCCAGGGTCAGGTACCAACCACGGGTCATGAGACGCAGAGGTTTCGTGAATCAAGGTGGAGATCATGTTAATTGAAGTGACAGATGAGTGTGGAACATCGGGCGATGGAATGGGGAAAGTGCCCATTAATGAGGAATCTTTGAGAAGACCAACACCAACATTCTCGTAACACGGTGGGGTTTTAGCGATAAATGGTATGTTGTCAGTACGCGTATCTAAGTTAAAGAAGGCTAATTGGTCAACAATGATTACCTTCCCTTGATGTGGGAAATGTACGACACAAAAAAGAGTCGACACAACTGCATGCATGGAATCGATCCAGCTACGGCCAAGCAGAAGATTGTAATCCAGAGGAGCGTCAAAGACTTCCACTTTGACTTGGACCGTTTTGCCTTCTAGCGTGATGGGCAACGAAGGAAGAATGTTGTAGGGCTTAAAACCGGAGCCATTGAAGGCTTTGAGATTGTTATGGGATTCAGTCAAAGAGGGAGAGCTGATGGATTTCCAGCAGGTAATAGACATGACACATGTCGAGGCACCCTCATCGATAACGGTTCGACAAATGTTTTTTGTCGGAGACAATCACTTGGATTTGGAATGTGATCTTCCCAGTCAAAAATTGTTAAATTCATGTCTGTCAGGTTGATTCCACCTATAGCTTTTAACAGTTCCTTTCATTGTGTGGTATACTTTGAAGGACCTCGAGGGCTCACATCGCAGAAGGTGCTTAGGCCAGATCTTCAACAATGTTGTAGTTTTGGGAAACACGAGCATGAGGATTGAAAGATGATTTTTGAACAACTCCCTTTAGAAGGGGTCGAAGAACTATGTCAAGGCTCGGTCGTTCGAGATGAAGAGGACCGTTGGTAGGTGGAGTCGCGGGAGAGGTTTGTACCAATGAAGGAGGTAGATCATCAACCTTCTCTTTAGAGGAAGAATAATCTTTGGCTCGAGTGGTGAGTGCAATGTCATTCTTCTTTGAATCGCCAGTACACATCAATACATAGGATGTAGTGGAAGGGAAAGGTTGGTCATGGATGACCAATTGGGCCTGTTGTTGAGAGGGGAAGGGTTGGGACAAGATGGTCGGAGTGGGAGGTTTGGGGGCTCCTTGAAGGAACTTAGTAACCTTGGCATGTCGTGGACAATCCTTCGTGTAGAGATCATCACCGCAGATAAGAAAAGGGTATCAGGGTTTGCGCTTATCCCTGTCGTCAACATGTGGATTTTTTGTTCTCTCTGCTTGAGAAGTATTTTTTTCCTCCTTATTCTTACCCCTTCCCTTTTTGGATTTATTTTTACCGACTGGGGTAGATTGGACAACATTTACCTCTGAAGTCTTGTCGGTGGGAGGGGTAGGAGACGGAGCATTTTGAACATTAGAAGATGTGGTTTTGGGGTTGTTGCTCGAGGAAGAATGTGGTTGGGCATGGAAGGTGCCAATCACACCGTCGGCTGCATGAGAAACAACCGGAGTAGTTGAAGTGGCGGAAGTGGAAGGACGAGGTGCATCAAGGAGTAAGTCATAAAGAGTACATGTTTGTGAGTAAACGAGGTCAAGGTATTGAGCATGACTTATGGCATGTTCTTCCATGACAACTCCACCCATGGCGATATCATGACCGATGTCGTTCACAAATTATTTTGTGAACCACTTTGCCAGCAACTGATCGGGAAGTTCGAGTTTGATGAGACGTCGTCTCCGTCGCCACTCATGAATGTGATCAGATATATGAGTGGCTTTGTTTTGTTTGAAAGAACTCAAAATCTCGATCCTCGTTTCATAACGGATCGGTAACTGGTAGTGGGTGAGGAAGGCCATATTTAGGGTGTTGAAGTTGGCAAAGAAACCTTGTGGTAATTCTATATACCAGTTCGCAGCAGAACCTGTGAGAGTTCTTTGAAAAATATGTAATCAGATAGAGTCATCCATCAAGGAGTTGGATGAGCACCAGAGATGAAAAGTCATGACGTGATTGTTCGGGTCCTCTCCCGCTTTGACATCAAATTTAGGGATGTCTGATGGTAGCTTGGCTGGTATAGCGGGCCATTGGGGAGAGTGACAAATTGGATCGTTTAAAATCCTTGACAAATCTGGGAGGTCCAAAGTGGCCAAGAAGGGTAACTGCCTATTCACATGCGGGTACTGGTGGCTTTGGGGAGGGAGTCTTGTCGGCAAACCAGTGGGACCATAAGTAGTCTGCATATAATGTGAAGACCTGGGCAGATTCAGTGGTTGCTGTGGAGGAAAGCAACTCATGGGATTGTATCCTTGAATAGGGATGTGATTCTGAGCATTCGAGCCCCAAATAGTATTGGACATACCTGGATATGGTTGGCCTATACTCGGGATTATAACGGATGTAGCTGGAAGCTGCTTCCCCCCAGTCGATTGAGGATGATGTTGTATCAGATGGTTCCAATACTAGGCCAAGGATGGAGGTATGTTTTGTCCGTAGGGTGGGGTCAGCGGGGGTTATCCTCCAATCGGGGGTTGAGTTCCAATTGGGGGTTGCATTCCAATTGGGATTTGTGTTCCAATAGGAATTTTCCCTACAAGGGGGGGTTGAGTCAAACCTCCTTGGTGAAATTGTCCACCAACAGGAATCTGGTAATTTGGTGTGAATGATGGAATAGTGCCATTAGGATTAGTGATGTCAGTAGAGGATGAGAAAGGTCCTCCGAAAGGGGGTTGAGGAAGTGTTGGAATGAAGCCAGGAGGAGAGTGCCCAGAAGAAGAGGGACCACCAGGAGTTCCGAATGGGGTTTGTGTAGGAGTGGGAATAGAAGCATTCAATGCACAGTATCCAAGTGGAAGCATCGAGGTGACATTGGGCGAGAGCGGTGTGCCGATGGGGACTTGACTAGCCGTTGTAATCCTGGTGTTAATACTCATAGTATCTGTGTAATGGACCATTTCTATAGGGACGGTCAAGATGTGGTCAGCTTGCGGAGCTTCTGTACCAGGAAAATAATAAGCAGTAGCAAAAGGTATTGTGTCGGGGTCAGAGGTTTCGGGGAACACAAGTGAGACGGTGATTTCAACGCCTGATCCTACACCAAAAAGGTCTCGTCTAAAAATGCCAGTAGACCAAAAAGGATCTTGGCCTTCAGGTCCTGGAAAAGGTCCAGTTGGTGATCCAGAAGAAAAAACAACTAAGTCTCCAGAAGAATTCACTCGCATAATACGTCTCCCAGAATCGAAGTGAAGTCAAAAGTCCTCTCGAGAATTGGTAATTCGGAAACATTCTAGAGAGTCATTTCTTTCCACTTGTGGAGTGGTGACGTCTTGGACTTCACTCTGTTGAGGAGAGCCCTCGGGTGATCTTGTAGGCAGGGGTTGAGAACCTTACATATTTTTTGGAGGTAAGCCCTGCATTCTACGTGAATGACGTGGAGGGTCTATTGTGGATGAGTTACAAACTTACGAAGAAATTCCTATGGTCAACTTGGGTAAACAAGCAGCATGCGCTAGTAAAAAAAATCTAAGAAACAACATCAAGGAAACAAGACCTTCTAATTTCGAAGTCACTAGTTGGTGATGAAATCCAACGTCACAACAATGATATGAGAAGGGGCTGGGCTGGGCTAGGGTGGAAAAGTTACGTTGACGACCTGCTTAATGGACTTACACCCTGGTGCAAGCTCCCACACATAATCGTGGGTATACCCTCCAAGGAGCCTGAGTGAGTTTGGCCAATGTCGATTCCAGGTATCGTGAAGACTTGCCCCTTCATAGTCACCTTGTGTAAGACCCTAAAAAGATAGGCCACTAAGGTTACCACTAACAACAATAAAGCCTGGGGGGACAGTCGACAATCCGATCCACACGCAAGGGCAGGGTATCTAGCCCAAAATCAACTCGAGAGGCTTCCACTCATCATTGTGGGTATACCTCTAAGTGACCCCCATAATATGTGCAATCTCTACACTGATATCAACAAAGCAGGGTGAGTAACTCTGTCAATATCAATGCGACCTTGTGTTTGACCCTTGTGTGAGAAGGGCTTCCCAGGACAAAATGTTGTAAATGGAATTTGACACTCCTTAACACAAGATGCTTTTGTGTGTTTTGTGCTTTGGAGAGTGTATCTCTCTACCTATTCCAAAGCACTAGCCTAGCTAATTGTTGGTGTAATAGAGTCCTAGAAAAAATTTACTAGTTAAAATTTAAAATTACGCAATATTTTTAAGGGCTATTGTTACTCAAAGGAAATGGAGGTGAAACTGATGTTGTGTAAGACTCTGACCCAACAATACATAGATAGGAATGAAATAAATCAATTTTCGTTCGATGAATCCTATGTACGAGAGGGAAAGAGAAGTTTTCTGAAACAATCTTGAACTACGATACACAATCTTCTTTAAAATGCAATCTCAACAAATCACTCAACAATGACAATTTTCTATTTGTTCTTTTTCAACAATTTCAACACTTGATTTTCAATATTTTCAAAATGAAAATGTTTTTAAAAGAATTTTTTTTTTTACTTTTCAAAAAGGATCTACACCATGGTGGTGAAAGTAAGGAAAACCAATAACTAATGAAAAAGAAATAAACAAAACCCAAACCAATCTTTCAATGGAAACAAAAATGACAAGCAGACAAAACTAGTCTTTTCAATTGCATGAGAACAATAATCTTCCAAGTAATGAGCAAATGAGAAAGACAAAGAATACCAAATTCCAAACCGATCACTGGCTCCTAACCAAACAAGTACTTAGATTCCAGGATCAGAGAGCATGACCTTGCTAAGACAAGTCAAAAGATGAGAGTTGAGAAAAAGATGGACACGAATAGCCTTTGATCTCTGAAGACTAATCGTGCACAAAATCCGAAGTCAAGAAAACATCAACCAGTGGTCCAAGAAGTTATTTTCAAACACCTATCTTGATCTGGGCATCTGAACATGCAAAAACCTTAAATCCAAAAATTTTAAAAGAGAGTTCGCAGGCTATTAGTATTGTACAGTGCGAGAATGGGTCATTCTCGTAGGTTGGATTTGAGCAGGGTGTGAGAACCTCGCACTGGACATAAAAGCAGAGTGTGAACTCAAGGTGTTCTCGTAGGTCACTGTGGGGTTCAGTGTGAGAAGGGCTGAAACTAGGCAAAATTTTGGAAAAAGACAAAAAATTTGAAGGGACTTTTGGACCCAGGGAGTCTATCAGGGTGTCCTGAAGACTCAGAGATTGATAGAAATGAAGAATGGTAAGGCAAGAGCAAATGGCCAAGGAAAAACACCAAAAACCACTAAAAAATGGGTTGCATCCCAAGTGGAGTCGCCAATTTTGTTATCGGACTAATCAGTAGGTGCGGACACTAACAGATCTCCCTAGATCCACCTGGATCTAGAACAAAACAGGACAGGACATGACTCTTTCCCTAAGTTATGACCATTGAATTAGCTAGAAAGGAGGAACAAATAACATACCTTTGTATCGCTTCCTAGGGTCTCTGTATCTCCCGCTTCGCTCCGGTGCTCTCGTGAGGTCAAGACCAAGACAACACAAACCAACCAAAGTGAAGATAGCAAAACCTATTCAATCGTCAACTTATGCATATGATCAAGGAATTACACAATAAAGTAAGAATGACTTTATGGGAAAGGGACATGTCGTTGTATCATATTAATCGAAAGTAGAAGATACAACCTAATCGCCTTGATGTCGCAAGCTTCCTTTCAGTGACTCTTGGTTCCAACACACACTTTCTCGGTCCTTGCATGAAGAAGATCCAATTGCTCTTGATAGACCTAGTAGAGTCTCCAAGCTTCTAATGAAGCTGGGTTCTTCACACAATTCCTTCACCAATTCTTCAATTAATCTTGCTTAACCTTTTCCATGAGAATTCTATCAATATATAGGAGAGGATGAGATGGTTACATGGATGAGAATGATCCCACCAAATCAGGGAAACCAGTAAAATGATAACCATTCGAATGCCAATCCATTTTTTAGAAGATTCCCTTCTAGAACCCTTGACACTTCTTCCTTTTTCCAAGCTTGAGAACAAGTTCGCACCCTAGGTATAGAGCACAGTGTGAGAAGTTCGCACCCTAGCTGAAGGTGGCCTACGAGAATGGGTCATTCTCACACCCTAGGCTATAAGCAGCCTGTGAACTCTCTTTAAAAATATGTTTTCTGGAAGGAAATGAATGCCACTTTTCTCAAGAGAAAGTTCTTGTTAGGAGCATGAGTACACCATTGCCAATACACCATCAAGATGACCAAAATCATGGGTAACAGTACCCAAATTATGTACCCATACATATTCTGGTTTTGTTAACTAACATCCATTATGTACTTAACCATATTCATAATCCTAAACCTGCATGTAGCGGTCATAGGTATGTTTCACAACCCACCTACATCTCTAGCTTTAAAATCAGTCAACTCAAGATTATTCAGAATCCTTCTCGTGTGATTCTTAAAGGCATAATCATTTGCCTCTTATTATGAAAACAGAGCATCTTTGCTCATTTACCCTTTTTATCTAATTATATTAGTATTTCCTGAGGAAAGGGAATACATTCCCCCTCAAGCTATTATTTCGAACATAACTTTCATGACTCTTCATAATGGAGTCAGCCATGCATCCATAGTATTCATTTATTCTAGACAAGAGCAATTTTTTCTTTATATTTCACTCATCAGGGAAACCATATTGTATTTATAGCTATACTCTTACATCATACATGTGCATCACTTGCATGTTCAATATCGTTCATACCTAACTGGTATTAATATCAGGCTTCATATCCTTTTTCCAATCCTCCTTATGATCATGTATAAACATTCATGTATAAGTAGGTGCATCTCTTGTACCTTTTTACCTCATGCATTCACTTGATAGTTTAGTTTCATCATTAGTGTCCTTTAGTTTGAGATTTTAGTCACTTACAGGACTAATCTTAGAGTCATATCTCATATTGATGTTGCCTTCTCTCATGGCAATAACCAATCATGGTCACTTTCCTATTTATGCGACAATGTCTAGCAGGAAAACCTTCTTTCCTCAGCGTCCATAGGGTTTTACCCATCTCACTTTTCTCGGTTCATGAGGAGTTATATACTCCAATTTTAATTTAAAGCAGTAACTATAAATGCCAAGGATCCTACCTAATCCTATCAGATTCCTTTAAGCCCACAAAGGTATTAACCATTATATTCCACCATAATTAGTGCCTGAAGTTCCAACTGCCCATGCTTAGAAGCAGTGTTATGAACATCAGGTCATCCATCCTTCAGGCTTCATCTACCCTTGACAGAACCCTGCCACCTTCAAATATCCACATTCAAGTCTTATTATAAATGTTAATTAGCATATCCCTACTCCTAGTAAAAGTAGTTATCACTTAGACAAAGGAATAAAGAAATTCTTCTGCTGAAATTCAACAAGAATTCCCAAAATCACAGGTTCAATCTGCAGTCCTTATCCTCAAGGAGTAAATGCAGTTAACAATACCTCCTTACGTGACTCGTACATGATCCCAAGCAGGCCAAGTGTTGTAACCATGCTCTGATACCAATGTGTAACACACCCACGATGAGATAATTTTTATTTTATTTTTTTGTCCTCCTTACAAGAACAGATCCTATCTCTCTACGGTTCTAATTTGGACCATCGGGGAACCAGCCTAGTCTTTTGGTCAAGGATCTCCAATTCTGAAGCCAATTGAATCTCTCTATGACCTTGATGGTCTCATTTTGAAATTAAATACAGAACCTTTCGGCTCCTTGGTGCAGGTTTAATGGAACCCATGACCTTCCCTTTCGCTCCCTTGTGAAACCTCTGAGTATTGGGTGTTAGTTCCTTTTCTGGATAAGCCCCCTCTTGTTGTGATCTTTTACGGGACCGCTTGATTGCGAACGTGATCAAAGGTGGTTTGAATCAAACTATTTTTTGGCCCACAATTCTCCTCGAGCCTCCATGTGTCTTCTTGGAAAAACCACAGTATGCATTACGGCCTGCCCTCAATGTTTTAAATTCCATGCAACTCTTGTCCCCGCAATGCTATGGGATCGTCGATCTCGCAATCTTGACGATATTGTCTAAACTGACGGTTCAGATCTATGCCTTTCAATCTACCGACTAGATTTCCCCCTCCTTCAATCAACGACTGCGATCTCCTTCGCAAATCCAGACTTCAAGGTTTTGAATTCTCAAACCTCGCTTTACCCCGTACTCCAATATTCCATAAGTAATGGTCTGTTGCCACTTGTCTCCCTAAACCTACGGCTGGGATCTCCTCCACAGATCCAGCCTTCGGGAACCTCAAATCTCAAATCCTTGCCACTGTTGATTTGTTATCTTCCAGAGTGGAAGATATGCTGACACATATTCTTCCCAATCGACGGTTGTTCTTCCACTTCAGGACTTTGGCCTCCTCAACCATATCAACGGTCCTATGACGACTCCTTCAATCAATGATCGATATCTTTTCCAAGCCATCGGGCCTTTCCTCCTCCACTTTTCTCCAGATTTCTGGATCTGACGCCACGTGTCCTCCTTCGCATCAACGGTTCATGTCACTTCGGATTTTCGGGCTTCGAAAATCTCAAATGTCAAACTTTGCCTCCCTTTAATGACTTCTATATGGAGACTATAATCCACTGACTAGTGTCCTCCTCAGATCGACGACTGAAGTTTACTTTGGTTATTTACCTGGAGAGCATGGATTTGTTCCACGTCTCCTCTAAATCTAATGGCTATGAATCACTCCGGAACTTTACCCGGAGTTCACAGATTTTTTCCACGTCTCCTCTGATATGATGTCTAAGAATAACTTTAGAACTTTACCCAGAGTGCTCAGATCTTTTCCACATCTCTTCTCCTGGTCCAACAACTCAGATTCACTTCGGGTGATCCGATGGCTCAAATATACTTCGACCATACGGACTTCGCAAATCTCAAATATCAGCTTAGAGATTCTATACAATTTTACCGAAGCTTGCGATCTGCTGACAAGTGTCCCTTTGCAAATCAATGGCTCTTAGCTCTTCGGCATTTTGGGCTTCAGGAGTTTCAAATCTCAATATGGAACTCTCGAGGTGATTTCTCTGAAGTCTACAATCTGTCCCCACATGTCCCTCAAGACCTAACAACTAAGAATTACTTCGGGACTCTACCTGGAGTTCACAGATCTATGCCACGTCTCTACTGAACTCCAACGGCCTAGATCCACTTCGAGTGATCTGACGCCTGAGATTTACTTTGGGTGATCTAACGATTCAGATTCACTCAAATTGATCAGATGGGTGATATTTTCTTCGGATTTTCGACTCTCCCGGCTTCGAAAATCTCAAGTCTCAAACTTGCCTCCTCTCAAACAGATTCCTCCGGAGTCCATGATCTGTCGCCATGTGTCCCTATGGATCGGGCGGTCCAGATTCACTCTGGGTATTCAGGGTTCGTGGATTTCAACTTTTAACTGAAACCCTTGAACAGATTTCCCTGGAGTCCACGATCTGTCACCACGTGTCCCTCTTGGCGATGGACGGTCCCAAACTACTTCGGGACTTCAGAACTTTGGTAAGTCCTCTTCTCCTACATGTGCAAGGTGCTAAGGTTCATGCACCTTGTTTAGATCAGACAGTTATTGGTCCTATGCATTGTGATCCAACGACCAATGTCTCTCCTCCTTTTGAGCTTATGATCTCTTCCGACTTAGAATATTTTCTAAGTGTTCAAAGGCCTCGACCCTTTTTCCTCCTACGGGTTCGTCTCTTAGACTTCGTCTACACATCTGAAAATGTTATCTCTTCCGAGATTTATCCCCTTGAATATTTCACCTTCCCACACATTCCTTGTGTTTCGGGGATCTATTCAAACTCAGATCGAAAGTCGACGGCGATCAACGATTCACAGAAATTGCGAGGCCCCAACATGCGTACTCTTTATCAAAGAGTTCGACCTCTATAATCTGGAAAGTGCGCATTCAATTCTAGTCTAATCCTATCCGTTTATCTTCCATCCCCAATGATATCAATGACATGGGTTTATTGCGGGTCATGAACTAGCAGGTCCGCTAAATTTACCTTTGCTCTCCGCAATGATTTCCGACCGTCGATTAAATCGAGTGGTTGGTGTTTGATTCGATAACTCCAGCAAGTATTTGAGTTGATATAACTACCGGGATGGCCTCTCCTCTCGTTAAATGGCTCGCATCCATCTCTGTTGTCAGATTCTTAAGTCATCAATGGTTCAGGTAACTTGACTATCGTCTACCTCCTAGATATGACGGTTAGGATGGTTCCCAGGCATCCTCAGATCTAAGGCTCAAAGTTAAATTTAGAACTTTGGGGCTCCAGGGATTTTACCTCCCTTACGATGAACTTGCTTAGTTCGCCAAACTCACAAAGTCCGAATGACTCCAAGGGTTAACTCCCACGCTCTTTCTCATATCCAACGGTCACAACAGATTGTGGCTTCTTCCAAACAGATTTCGTTCGTTCGTCTTCCAAACAGGGAACCTTCCCTTTCGATACTTCAGCCTCGCTACTCTTCCTGAGATTTTTTATCTCTGAAAGGATTAATATCTTTGCACTCTTTCTCTTGAGCTTAACGCTTGGAAGAATCCTTCCACGCACCCCTTACGCTCATTCCTCAACTCTAGAACTTAAGTGGTTCTCGGTCTCTGCTTGCCTCATAGAGAGCCTGTGCATATCTACACTACCTCTCCTAAGCTTAACAAACTTCATCCTCCAAGGGATGTAGAACGAATATGAGGGTCGACATGCGTACATGAAACTATACCTAAGGTAAACAAACTCATAGTTTGTGGCTCTAGCTTAAACAACCACATGATGCAAGCATTTACGAGTATAAAAACACGTCCAATTCATACAATTTCATACTTGCCTAATTACTCAATCAAGATGACATAAAAGGGATACAGTATAAATCATGAAGAAAACATATCCATTCCTGTCACAATCATAGGATATCCAACCTTAATTCACAGTACCACTTAAATACACAAGATATGCGATTACTTATCTATTACAATTGGTAGCCAACAAACTGACTGTGGGTGTGCGCCTTTCCACCCAACCATAGGCTCAGAGGCATTCATTCTTAGCACTCTGGCCACCCTCGTTCCAAGCCATGATATCACCAGGGAACTCTCGCAATTCTCAAGGATTATTTCTTTGTTTCAGCTTCTTCTTGGGTTATTTTCTTTGCAAATTGTCAAACATTTCTCTCTCTATCATGGCCCTGGGCGAGAAATATCGGGTGCTCACTCAACATCAAGCTCACAGCCTTCTGTTCATTCTCCACTGGGGGAGATTTGCGCATTCTCCTTATCGATTTTTATATATTTCTTCCAAGATGGTCCTCAACCCATCTCATTCCTTCTGCCAGAAGGGAGCTCCGGCCAGCTTGGTCTGCCATACCCAGTGGTACTTCGAGCTGACATTCTACAATTTTTGGCCATGCTTCTATTTATGGGAGTGGTTGATAATTCAACCACTGGTCCTTTATTCTTTAATTGATTTCTCTCCTTGGGATCCGAAGGAGGTTTATTATCCTCATCAAGGGAATTTGGGGTTATTTGATATAATGACCCCCCCCCTTATAGTTTTCACATGCTTTCCTCTAGTGATATCATGGTCAGTACTTTCAAGGGTTCACCCCCATAGTCAGTTATTGGAAACTCAAACAATAATACATTTACACTGTCCATGTGCCTTATCATGGTAATCCTATTTTATGATTAATTACAAGCTGGGGGAAACAAGGGTGCTACAGGGACTTGTAGAATTCTTCAAAAAGTATTACAAAGTATGGAACTCATCTTATTTGAATGTATAAGACTGTTTTATTTTATGAGTAGGACTATGTGTATTCATTGGTTTATTCCCCATTAGAGTCTACCTAAGAGAGACATTGATTTGATGGTTGTAGTATTTGTTTCCTATAACATTCATTGGGTAGAGTAGTATACACATTAGTTGATTTTAGCTTATATAAAAAGTGTTTAACTCTATCCTTGGCTTATGTTGTTGCTACATTGGTGGGATTTCTCTTTGTGCACATGACAATGATCTGAATGTGCATAAAGTATTTTGTGATAAATACATGAAGGTATTGACACATCTCATGTGCATAAAGAAATTTGTGATATAACCAATGAGAGTGCCCCAAGTATGAAGCTACCAATATTTTAGAGTCGGTTCCTTATACATTTGGGTGAAAAAATAACCCAATGAACTCTAACTATAAAAGAATCACACCTTACAAGAGGCGAGTGTCCACCACTGCATCCATCTCTTATCCCTCCCTCTAACACTATTCATAAGTTAATTTGTTTTAAGGTCACCTTCTAAAGCAAGTTGAGGGCCCCTTTTTGTGTAAATAGCAATAATTTAATATGATTTACTATCTAGGAAACTATTGACTAAAAGTCTAGAGAACAGTTCCTTGGGATGAACCTCAAAGATGACATAATCTACGTCTCTCTCCAACAAATGATCAAGAAAGGTGCCCAGTAAAAAATCATCACCAAGGGTCAAAGAACCAATGTGACAAGATGGCCCACCCCTAGATATACCATTTAATATGATATCCACTCCCAAGTCACCATGACCATATTGATACGAGTTTCAATGAGTAACCATTGAATCCTCTCTTGGGGAGGGGATTTTACCTTTTCTCAAGGCAAGGCATGTCAATGGAAGGCATTGCATGTCAAGGCAAGGCAAGGTATTTCATGCATGCACAACAACCATAGGGCTGTTGTGCATTCCAAATTGGCATGCACATCAGCCAATAGTAGGGCTATTGTGCATGCCAAATTGGCATACACAACAACAACCAATATTTGAGCTCTGGCAATGAACTAGTGTTCCTTTATTTGATCTACACTTTTTGTTCTAAGTTTGTTATGGGTTGAGTTGTAGTAATTCCCTACATTTCTTCATAGTAATTGGCCTCAACCAACACAGTTCTTGTTGCACTTAGTTTGGAACTATAAATATTTGATCCATTTGATTGTCTAGCTCATTTATCTCATACAATTGATGTTGCCTAATTATTGTATCCAAGGTTGTCTCCACTTCAACTTGTAGTAATTTCACCTTATCATTTTAGGGAGTCCATTGATGTCATTATTTCCCTCTTGGTGTTTGACCAATTAGTTATTGATGGGTGTAATTCGATACTATAATTGGTACAACATTGAGTTGTGTTCTTACCTATCCCATCTACTATACCAATGACTCTATACTCTCCACTAAGGCTTTTACTTGAGAATGTCCTTGTGTGTGTTCTAAATGTAGTTCACTCTAAAGGTTAGTTGCTCGATGATGTAATCTATAATAGGATTCCTACAACCTATCCAATAACATCAATAGAAGTTCCCCTTTACTTATATCATTGACCTCTAAGCATGTTGCTTGTATTATTGGCCACATGAGCATGATTCTGCATAGATCTATTCATGTTGATCTACCACTGTTGGAATTTTTTCCCTTAAATTATATCTTTTGTTTGCAACATGGCCTAACTAATTTTGGGCAATATGCAAGTCCCTTTATATCTATAAGTTGAGTTCCATTGCTCTAATGAGCCTGTTGACAATTTCCATGCCCAAATCCTTGTGTGTCCTTATCAATTCTTTTATATATTACATGTATGTCTATATATTGTGAGGTTGTGGAGTGTAGCCCCACCAATGGGTTCATGTGCGATAGAAGTTTGATGTTTTGCATTGAAGTCTCTATGTGATTATGTGCACCTCTTGTTTCATCCTCTCTCCCTGTGGTGCCTAACTACAAAAACATTGTAGATTCTCTCCTAGGTATCTATTGTGATAAATTGCATGATGCCATAGTTTTGTTGGATCTTATTATGTATGTCTTCAACATACTTGGTATTGTTTGTGATTTTCATACAAAACTTGCAAGCCCTGCAACATCATTGATAGACTAGGGACCTTGGGAAACCAGTTCGTTATTTTCATTGTCTTCTTAAGTGCATGGGTACAAGTATTCTTGGTAATGGGGCCACTAATGATTAATTATACTATTTTATGATTCATTTAGTGACCTGTTTTATTCCATTAGTTTTGTTTGGCCTTTGCAATATGTCCAACATCTTGAAGGGTGATTACAATGATTTGGTGACCCCTATTGTCTACCCTTTATCATTTTGAAGCACGGTTGAGTCTGAGTTAGGTGGTGGATTATGCACCAACTCTTTCTTATTCTTATATAGATTAAGTAAAAGTTTAGTTGGTTGAAACTTGCTTAATAGAATGGGCACTTTATCAAAATCCTTGATTTTTTTTCTTGCATCTTTTTCTTCGGGATAAGAAAATGTTTCCTTGGTCCATCTCTATATTTATCATACCTAGGTATCTCTTAACCTCTTATTTAATGGCCTTTTCATTGAGAATGAAGGCAAGGAAAGGCAAGGCAATGTTAATTTTGACCTCAATCTCACTCATGAATCTAAGGGTTGGTTATGAGGCATGAACAATTGATTTTTGTGTCTCAATTCAAAGGGTGAAGAGGCATGACTGTACTAGAGCTTGAACCACTCCCCATGCTTGTTGAAGCGATAGAAAAGTGTGTAAATGAACCAAACAACCATGAAAATTCTATTTTCAACTAATAAGATATATAATATGCAAAAAACAATTGAGATATCATATTGTGGATGGGTTATGGAATTTTTCTCAAGTCTAGGAGTAGGTGGTTGTTGTGCATGCCAAATTGTCATGCACAGAAGCCATAGGGATATTGTGCATTCCAAGATTAAAAACTCAATTGGCATGCACATAAGCCATAGGGTTGTTGTGCATGCCAAATTGGAATGCATAGGAGCCATAGGACTACTGTGCATGCCAAGATAAAAACTTGTATTTTCAACCCTCATGACAAAATCCAAAATTGTCATCTCATTTTAAGCTTAAAAATATATATATATCTAAAACCCTCATGTATTTGCATAAAATACCAAATTCCAACCCTCTTTTTGAATATTGAATTTTCATTTGCAACACTATTTTTTAGTTTTAAGGTTTCTATTTAATTTATTATAATTTCTAGGTCCTTTTTTTGGGTTTTGCATTTGCATTTCCAACTTTTCTCTTTTAGGAACGGTAATTTTTTGCCTTATATTTTGTTTTTATATTGTAGGGGAGTGTGCAGTAACAATGTGTAGGGTTGTCTTAGCCTCTTTCCTATTGCTCAAACATTTATGAAGTGACCAATATCAAGTAAAGTGTCCCTAGAATTGACAACATACAAAGTATCAAGCACATTGGTCCATTGTACAATGTTGGGGTTCCATATCCAAAGAAGATGTCATGCAACCATTCTGGAACAATACAAGCATTGTTCATCAACATCTAGTTCTTCATAAATGTTTGTGTATGTGATTACAACCTTAATTCTTCCATATTGAACAATACTGTTTTCTGGATTGCAAACTGAATCATTTGTCCCTGGTGCAAGTCTCAATTGACGAATGTATGTCACCCAATACTTCCAATTGAGTTGTTTGGCATGTCAAGGCAAGGAAAGGAATGTCAAGGCAAGGCATGGCATGTCAAGGCAAGGCATGGAAAGTCTAGGCATGGCATGTCAAGGAAAGGTAAGGCATGTCATGTCAAGGAAATGCATGTCAATGCAAGGCATGTCATGTCAAGGCAAGGCCTATCAATGCAAGGCAAGGTTGCAAAGGAAAGGCATGTCAAAGCAAGGCAAGGCATGTCAGGGAAATTCATGGCAAGGCAAGGAAAGAAATTTCAAGTTAAGGCATGGCATGTCAAGGCAAGACATGGCAATGCAAGGTAAGGGAATGCATGGCAAGGCAAGGCATTGCAAGGAAAGTCATGGTAAGGCATGGAAAAGCATGGCATGTCAAGGCAAGGTAAGCCATGTCAAGGAAAAACATGGCTTATCAAGGAAAGGCATGGCTTGTCAAGGAAAGGCATAGCAAGGTAAGGAAAGACATGTCAAGGAAAGGCATGGCTTGTCAAGGAAAGGCATGGCCAGGATAGGCATGACATGTCAAGGCAAGGGATAGAATGACATGTCAAGGCAAGGCAAGACATGTCAAGGCAAGGAATGGCAAGGAATGACAGGGCAAGGCATGTCAAGGCAAGGTTTTTCAATGCAAGGCATGTCAAGGCAAGGCATGTCAATGCAAGGCAAGGTATGTCAAGGCAAGGAAAGGCATATCAGGGTAAGCCATGGCAAGGCAAGGCAAGAAATTTCAAGGAAATTCACGGCATGTCAATGCAAGGCATGGAAAGACAAGGCATGTAAAGGAAAGGCAAGGGAATGCATGGTAAGGAAATGCATTGCAAGGCATGTCATGGTAAAGCATGACAACACATGGCAAAGAATAGCATGGCAAAGAAAGACATGTCAAGGCAAGGCATGGTTTGTCAAGGCAAGACATGGCTTGTCAAGGCAAGGCATGGCCAGGCTAGGCATGGTATGTCAAGGCAAGGCAAGGCATGTCATGTCAATGAAAGGCATGTCGTGTCAAGGCAAGGCAAGGCATGTCAATGAAATGAATGGCATGTCAAGGCAAGGCATGGCATGTTAATGCAAAGCAAGGTTTGTCAAGGAAAGACATGTTAATTCAAAGCAAGGCATGCCCGGGAAAGGCATGGAAAGGCAAAGAATGGAATGCCAAGGAACGTCATGGCATGTCAAGGAAAGGCATGCCAAATCAAGGCAAGGATTGTCAAGGCAAGTCATGAAATGTCAAGGAAAGACATGGCTTCTCAAGGCAAGGCATATCAAGGCAAGGAAAGACATGTCAAGACAAGGCATGGTAAGGCAAGGAATGACAAGGCAAGGAAAGGCATGACTTTTCAAGGAAAGGCATGGCAAGCTAAGGCAAGGCAAGGAATTTCATGTCAAGTCAAGGCATTCCAAGGCATGACATGCCAAGTCAAGGCAAGACATGTCAAGGCAAGGAATGGCTTTTCAAGGCAAGGCATGGCAAGTCTAGGCATGACATGTCAAGGCAAGGCATGTCATGTAAAGGAAAGGAAATGCATGGCATGTCAAGGCAAGGCATGGCATGTCAAGGCAAGGCAAGGCATGTCAAGTCAAGGCAAGGTAAGGCAAGGCTAGGCATATAATTGTTTTATGATCTTTACTAATGTTTATTATAATTGTTGTTTTACATCATTGGAATGCCATCTTAGCTGCAACTTATTTGATATTTTATTATCGTATGTGCACTTTGGTATGATGTAATATGATTATAGTTTCATTTCATATGTTGCAATATTAGATATATAACATAGAAATTAATTATTGCATGAAATAAATAATAACTTTGCATTCTAAATGTTTGTTTTTGCAGAACAAGGATCTTCCAAAAGATTCAGATCATCCTCAACAAATAGATCCAGATCATGATGTTGGGTCCGATGCTGAGATGGTAGATGATTCTCATGATGACACAAATACAGATGACATTGATGCATTGTCGATGCAGATGATGATGATGACGATCATGATGATCATGATCATGATGGTGATGATGATGTTGAGGCAGTTGCTGGTAACAACTAGTGACATTCATGATCATATAGATTGCTTCATGGATCATTTTTGATATATTGTTATAATGCCTCTTTTCATGGTTACTATCATATGTATCATTTTCACGGCCTCTAGTGCCATATTATTGAGTTGTATCATTTTGACATGTTTCATGTTGAATTATATTGTTTGGACATGATGTATCATATTGACTTGTATTATTTTGTCTTACATAATTTATCATTTTTATTTATATCATTTGTACATGATGTATCATTTTGACTTATGTTGACTATTGGACATGTATCATTTTCAGATGATATTGATCTACTGACATATATAGTTGACTTTCACTTGTTTTAGTTATATAAGATGATGATCTTATAATTATTGACTCGTCAATTTTTATATATTGAAAGTGGTTGATGATTTTTGGATGCATATTTATTACGTATGATGCTTTTGATTTACTGCTCATGATGGATGTTGTCAAATTCACTTAAATTATAGATATTTGACTCACTTGTTTTAGTTATATATGATGATCATGTTATAATAATTATCTTTTTATTCTATATATACTAGATGGAGATTCTATTTTGATGGAGATTTAATAAGTATAATGATGTTAATTTATATGGAAGTATGTTTCCGTAAAAACTTCTTTATAAATGTTATCCTATAAAATATTTCAAATGCATTTAAATGACTTACTATATAATCATATAAGTTATTTAGGAGACATGATATATTTAACTAATTAAATTGAAATAAAACATATTAAATTAATAACTGTAAGCAAAACAAGAAGCATTTTTGGAAGAAAGAAAGGAAGGGACAATGGAAGCAAAATTGAAAGCCACACTACAAGCAAAACTGTAAGCAAAAATGGAACCCAAACCAAAAGAAAAACGGGAAGCAAAACTAGAATAAAAAATATATGTAAAACTGGAAGCCAAACCAGAAGCCAAACTAGAAGCAAAATTGGAAGCCATATCAGAAGAAAAAATGGAAGCAACACCTGATGCTAAACTTGGTGCTATTCCTAGTGCCAAAATGGAAGCAAAAATCGAAGCCATATCAGAAGCAAATTGAACGTAAAATGGGAAGCCAAAATGAACGCAAAAATGGAAGAAAAATTAGAAGGAATATCAAAAGAAAAATTGGAAGCAACACTTGGCATTAAACTTAACGTTATTCTTGGCACTAAACCTAACGCTATTCCTGGTGCTAAACCCGACATTATTCTTGGCACTAATCCTAGTGTTATTCCTGGCGTTATTTTTCTGGCACTAATTCTGGTGTTAAATATGACGCAATTTTAAAAAGTCCATATTGCGCCATAAAATGTGTATGATTCATGGAGTAAAATACACTAAATTCTGGCATTATTTGAGGCCCTAATTTCCTGTTATGTTGTAGTGTTTGATTCTATTTTGGGTGGTTAGGAAGATAATTTGTTATCCTCCCCACCTAGGTCCAAATCCTTCCCATGACATATTTGTCCCTCATGGGCTGCTTACAGTGCCAACAATTTTACTCTCAGTTAGTTGCTTAAGGGTGGATGAGAATTTTTCAAACATTTTCAATAGCAAGGGTTATCCCGGT
Source organism: Picea engelmannii (assembly GCA_009831015.1). NCBI lineage: Eukaryota > Viridiplantae > Streptophyta > Pinopsida > Pinales > Pinaceae > Picea > Picea engelmannii. The sequence continues at coordinate 1,314,197 of ML776623.1, read as the reverse complement.
TAATTGGTGCTAGTATTGTTGGGATGTTGTTGGTAATCTAATGCATTATAGGTCAAAAATTCAATTCCCATGAGAGTAGGTGAACTAAGTTTACATCATTTTCTTTACACTGGGTACCACCCTCAAAATAGGGAGAAGTGCCCAGGAGTTTCTCGACGAGTTATTTCCAAAGGAAATAAATATCTAATATAAAGTTACACCCATATTAATGACTCGTAAACATTATTAAGTGTTATATATTAATGAAAAACACTTTGTTATGCTCTAGTTCTCACCCTTGTCTTGCGACAACCTATTTCACATGGTTTACACTTCAACAAGGAGGTACACTACCAAAAACTAAGTCAAAACTACAATCCTCATTTTGCCTCAAAAAAGGTTTCACAATTTAAAGGATCATGCCTTTCCCATCAATCCAACCACTTCAAATAACTATCCAACTAGTCTTATTTTGTAATTTAATAGAATCCTGTATCAAAAACAATATTATTATTATCTTTAAAATATTACCTTGTAGAGTTTTTCACAATGTTAAAGGGTACTATACCCTGCAAGAAACATCTTCCCACAATATTGTCTAATTTTTTCTTTTCCACGTAATGAATGGGAGGCTGTTCTCTAGGATTATTTCCCATGATAAAGAAATGTGATATAATGCTAGGATAATTAACTTGACCTATAGAATAATTAAAGACCACTTTACTTCCAATCCTCTCTAAGGAAAGATGCATATCTAGTTTCCTTGTTACTCCACCTACTTCAAGTTCACTTAAATGAGTTTATTTGTTAATTTTTTTCTCAATCAAATTGCTTTAAGAGCAATCTTAAATTTTACCAAAATGTCTAGATTAATATTTGGATAAGACACCACATCCTTTGTATGTTTTTCTTGCTAGAGATATCCCTCTAAATACAAATTTTGGGCATTAAGTACATTTTCCCTCCCCATGTTGTTATTGAATAAGTTGTTTGTAACCTTAAGTTGTTCTGAATGTATAGATAATATTTAGATAGGGCACCACATCTTTGTCTGGATTCTAGCTTGGTGAATTTTTCAAACAATCCATCCAAACTAAGCATAGTGTGCATTTGACCTTTCCACGTTATTTTTTAACCAGTTTTTTGTATTCCTAAAATACATCCAAGTCTTAAAACATGTGATGGAAAGAGAAGTGTAACCAAGGAATGGGGAGAATATTTATAGGTTATTCGAAAAACCTAGATTTTGAGACATGAAATATTATATATATATATATATATATATATATATATATATATATATATATATATATATATATAACCTTTATTGATATACAAATATAATATTTTTTTGCAATAATTAATGTAACGATCATTGAAATTTTCTCTACTAATGGAATTGTTATTCTCTCTCATTTGTATGAACTAAAATATTAAATTAAATTTTAAAAATTGGCCCAAATTTATGTTTATCTTGAAAGTGCTCAACTAATTACTTTTACAAAATTATGCAATAAATTCGGAGCTTTAATAGCTTTTGTAAAAATATCACTAATTTTTTATTTCATTATTTTATGACAATGTTTTCGAGTGAGAAATTAGTTATTGAATTTACTAATTGTTTATCAATTTTTGCAACACTACAATAAAGGGAATGGCTTATCCACAA
>ML776623.1:1287436-1300668 GCA_009831015.1 Picea engelmannii | reverse complement strand
AAAACCTTCTTTACAAACTCGAATTTCCCCAATTTTTACAAAACAGAGCAATGAGTCTCTGTGCATGCTCCAGGAATTGAATTCCGAGCTTCCCCCTCTTTGATCTACATTCAAGCTTCCTCGAGTTCTGTGAGCTAACCCTCTTCTAGACTCGGCCAGATTAGACTAAGTTAAGCTCCCCTATTCAAAATACTAAAGACTGTATTTATTTACAATGGATTTATGTTTCCAGATCCTATGATTAAGGAACAGAGTCCTTAACAAACTCAACTTCCCCCTACGAGTCATCAGTGACTCATTACAAACCCTATCTTATCTTTTACAAGTGGAAAGGATCTAGAATCCTTATCCATTTTTCAATTCTTAAATGAAAATAAAGAAATTACATTTATGTGAGACTCTAGGTCTTCTCTGATTTTCTTGACCTTGATCAAGTCATGAATGAACTCGTTTTCCCTGGGCCTATGCTCCTGCATCAACTTGAATAAATTAATGTTGGCAGAAGTGCAAGAGCACCTTTTGGTTGTTTCGAACTCTATTGTAATTTTCTGAATCTGAATTGAATATAAATGCAGAAGATTTTGAAGTCTCCATGAAAATATTCTAAAGGGTGGTGATATGAGCTTTGTTTCCCTTCATCGTTTGTATTTCTTGTGACCTATAATTTCATTTACATTTTCTTTTGTTTAAACTGGAGAGTTAAAGTCCCAGAATTCATCATTTGACGCTCTTGGCTTAAGAAATTTAAAATGTATGTACGTTTATTCTTAGCTAATTTAGAATTCATTCCTTTAATGCTCTGATGCAGTTATATGTTTCTCTTTCCTCTTACCACTCTATTTAAATTTAAGAATAACTAAGATTCATCGCCTCATTTAGCCTTTATCCTCTGGAGAGTTCTATCAACTGAGCATTGTTTTCGTTCACTTCCATAATTTTGACCCCCCTTCATTGCCAACAACTTTATTAAAAAACCCCAAAACAAACCAAAACTAGCCACCAATTTCCAAGGAAACATCAAGTGACATGAGAGAGCCCTCTTTGAGTTGAACAAGCTAGTTCTTCAACTCTAAAGTAGGTTGAAACAGTTACCTATGTCGTTTGTCTTTTCAGCTAGACAAAATTTACAAAGTGCTAACATTCTAGCGTTGTTTCCGGGGACGAAACTGAAAAATATTCCCTATGAAAAAAGACTTAAAGATTTAGTTTGATCCCTGAGGGTGACAGTGGATCAAGTAATTTATTGGCTGAGATTATTTTTACCCTGGCGACTCTGTTACTCAGAGACTAGTTGCACTACACCGTGTGAGATAAAAATCCTAGCTCCTAAGAGAATTCACACTAGGAGCAACCTAGACCCAGAAGTTGCAATCCCTGTGTCTGACCCTGGAAATCTTGTACATAAAAGAAAAAAAAGGCCAGTAACCCCAGTGTTGTGTCCAGACTGATATTTGTCTTTTCCCAAAGATGGAGTGACTAGCATTGAAGACCTTGAGTTTGACCTGAAATTTGAACAGTCCCTGTTTAGGACTAAATTTGAATCTCATTTAGACGAGACCATATTTCACGAAAAGAGATTTTAAGATTTGATTCTAACCGTGTCTATCAAGCCTGTAGTGATCCCTACTTGAAACCAACATCCTCTCTGACCCCTCACATCATCCATGGCAGCCAGATTTTCTCCACTCATACTACCCACTCAATTGCATGATTTACCTCCGGACTAGAACCTAAGAATCAAACTGTATGACGTTGAAGGAAATATATCAGCTCATAATCATCTTGATTGGTTCAATGATTTCATAGAATTAGAAGTGGTGGACTTCAAATATGTGAAGATGAGTATGTTTACACAAAGCCTTGCAGGAGAGGTAAGGCAGTGGTTCAAAGCCCTTCCACTAGCTAGTATAGCATATTTCGATGCCTTCGAAACTAGTTTCATTGCAAAATGGGGAGATAAGAAAAATCCCCTTCAGTTTTTGACCCAATATAACAACATGAAAAGATCACCTGATGAAATAGTGCAGGATTTTTCAACAATATTCGTGAAGGTCTATAATTTGATTCCTGTTGAGGTAACCCCCCCCCCCCAAAGCTGCTCAACTCAAATACGTTGATTCTTTTGAAAGTGATTTTTATTTATTATTGAGGGAACGAAGATCTGCCACATTATATGATATGATGACAGATGCCATTGAAGTCGAAGTGAACCTAATGGCTTCAGGAAAGATGAAAGCTAACTCTGGAAGGGACATGAATAGAACTCAAAATAAAGCACAAACTTCGACATCACAAACATCAGAAGAGAGGTTTGAGGCAATGATGAGAAACATGGAGAGAATGGCCTTGGGAAATAGGCATAACCCTAGAGAACAGGATAATGTCCCACCCAAAAATCCGAGAAGACAATCCATTCCACAGATTAGACAAAGAGAGCAGAGAAACTAGGGGAATCGGGCAGCTCAAGCAGATCAGGCGAATCAAGAAAATCAAGGGAACCAAGGAAATCAAGGGGAACAACAAATAAGACCTCCTTTTCAAAATAAGTATGTGAATGAGGATTATGATGGATATTTTGAAGACAACATGAACTGTTGTGATGATGAAGAAACAAAGGTATTTCTGACCAAAGAAGAGAATGACCAGTTCATGGATGCAGGTGAGATATTTTTTCAATATGAAGAAGAAAGAGTGTCGATAGAAAGAGAAGATTATGAGACTGGATTGCAAAATGCCATCATGCAATTCCAAAGGCAATATAACCTTCAAAATAAAAAAATACCTCCAAACCCTCCAAAGGGAAATCCTCCAAAGGGGAATTCCACCAAAGAAGCTCAAAATAATATCCCTTCTTCTAGTCAGCCCAAAAAGATTCAGCTGCAAAGGACTATGTTGTGAAAGATTCTACTGCAAAGGAAACTGTGGAAAAGGGGAAGAAAAAAGAAGAACCTCGGAAAAAATTATTGACAAGGAAAGAAATGGTCACCAAAGAGGTAGAAAAAACTTCATCCTCTTTTGATTTCGAAAGTGAGATGGCTAAGATAAAAATTTCGGTACCATTTAATGAATTGATCAAGAATAGTGAGTACAAAAATCAGATCATCAAAATGCTTAACATGGGACAAACCTATGATACCGTGAACATACAAGATGATCACCCAACCATCCTATTTGGGCCAAGAATAGAAAAAAACAGTGAAAATGAAGAAGTCACTCCTTTTTATGTCATCTTGAAAATCCACGACATGATTCTGCACAATACTATGTTGGATTCTGGAGCATCTCACAACCTGGTGCCCAAAGTGGTCATGGACCAATTAGGTATCGATATCACAAGACCTTATAAGGACATATTTTCCTTCAATCCAAGAAAGGTGAAATTCCTTGGCATGATCAAAGACATGGTGGTTTCTTTGGCACAAATCTCAGCTAAGAATATGGTGATGGACGTAGTGGTCCCTGATATCCCTCCAAAATTTGGTATGTTATTTTCCAGGTCATGGGCTGCAAAACTAAAAGGAACCTTATAGATGGACATGTCATATGCCACTATTCATGTCTTTGGTCAAGACAAAAGAGTGTATAGGGAGGTTCTTCTTAAATATATGGTCAGCAATAAATCACAGCCTAGCAATCATCCTATATATTCGGTAGAAACTGAATTAGGGTCCTCTATTTTCTTCAATGACCTTTGCTCTGAAGAAGAGGAAACAGAAATCATTATGGCTGACAAAAATGAGCTTGAACAACAAATGGAGGAACTTTCATAATAGCAAGGTGATGCAGAGGATAAGATTTGGAAAATGAATTTTGATGGAGCTACATGCAGAGAAGGAGCTGGAGCTGGAATATGGATCAATCATCCCAAATGAGACTCAAAGTTATGCTCTTACAAACTTGTTTTTTAATGCACCAATAATATGGCCGAATATGAAGCGTTAATATTGGGGCTAAAGCTCTTGGAAGAATTAGGTGCCAAAAGAATTGTTGTACTTGGAGACTTTGAGCTTATCATAAATCAGATCAAAAGCATCTACCAAGCAAAACATCCCAGATTGAGGGCTTACAAAAACTCGGTACTAGACCTCCTTGAGAAATTTTCAAAATGCAATCTTTCAGCAATTCTAAGAGAACAAAATCAGGTTGTTGGTGCCTTAGCTACTTCAACAGCAGTGTTCAAAGTCCCAATTTTACCCGAAAAAAGATACAAGGTTGAAGTCAAGTACAAGCCAACAGTATCAGACAATATGAATCACTGACAAGTTTTTGAGAACGACAAACAGATAGAAAGCTTCCTAAAAATGGAGAATGAGTTTGAGAATATAAACATCGATGATGAATACTACGATGAAGAAGTGGATGTAGATGCTTTCACAAAAGAAGGATATTTTGACAATCAGATTGCTGGCAGAGATATTGTACAATTGAAAAGCAACATCATTCCTAAAGGTCTAGTACCATTAGAGAAATGTTTTGATAATAATGACGTGGTCAGAAGTCCAAAGATTACAGTAAATGAAGGTGATGTGGAATATTGCAATATCGAGACTCCAGAGGATCCAAAGATCGTTAAGTTGTCCAGAAAACTCATCCCTGAAGTCAAAGAGAGGTATGTGAAATTAATGAAGGAATTCCCTGATGTCTTTGCTTGGAGCTATGATGAGCTGAAAGTTTAGGATACTAGTATAATCCAACATGTTATCCCAATAAAGGAAGATCACAAGACATTCAAACATAAATTAAGAAGAATAAACCCTTTGTTGTTACCATTGATAGAGAAAGAAGTAAAGAAATAGTTTGAAGAAAACATTATAGTGTCTCTGAGGTTTTCTAAATGGGTGCAAAATCTGGTGCTAGTTAGAAAAAAGTGTGGGGAAATCAGATTGTACGTTGAATTCAGGAACCTAAATAAAGTATCTCTTAAGGACAATTACCCATTTCCCAAAATGGATCATATTCTACAGAAGGCGGTGGGCTCTGAGAAGATGTCAATGTTAGATGGTTTCTCGGGATACAACCAGATCATGGTACATCCTGGTGATCAAGAAAAATGTCATTCACCACACCATGGGGAACATTCATGTACGCAAAAATTCCATTTGGACTTATGAATGCAGGGGAAACATTTCAGAGAGATATGGACATAGCTTTTGTCAATTAAAAAGACAATTTTATTGTTATATCCCTTGATGACATTACTATGTATTCTGCCTCATATGAAGAACATATTAAACATCTCAGGAGGGCATTTGAAAAGTGCAGGAAGTTTGGTATATCATTGAATCCAAAAAAGTCAAATTTTGCCATGGAAGAAGGAAATCTCTTAGGGAACATTATTTCAAAAGAAGGGATAAAGGTAGACCCCAATAGAGTTGAGGGGATCTTGAAAATTGGCATACCCAGGAGCAAGAGGGAGGTACAATCCTTCCTGGGCAAAGTGAATTTCATGAGGAGATTCATTCCCAATTTGGCTGAAATTATAAAGTATATCACCAACATGCTAAAGAAAGGAAATGAAATCAAGTGGATTCCAGAGGCTAGAAAATCTTTTGAAGACATCAAAGTGGCCTTGACGAAGGCTCCTGTACTGACTAGTCCTAATTTTGAGAAATATTTCATACTTTTCTTTTTTGCTTCAAAACACACAATTGTAGGTGTATTACTCCAGAAAGATGACCAAAATTTTGAGAATCCCATAGCATACTACAGTAAGACATTAAGAGATGCTCCTTTGAAATATGACATAATGGAGAAGCAAGTTTATGCTTTAGTCAAGGCATTAAAAGAATTCAGGGTTTATATCCTACATTCGCATACCACTACTTATGTTCCTAGTAGCTCAGTGAAGGACATATTGACATGATTGATCCTGAAGGAAAGAGGGGAAAATAGATAGCAGTACTGTTAGAAAATGACTTGGATATTAAACCCACCAAGTTGATTAAAGGACAGGGACTTGCTAGACTGATGGCACAAACAAACTGCGAACTCTTGGGAATAAAATTCACTACAGATCTATCAGAAAATATAGAAGAGGAAGAAATGGCGACTCCACAAATATCTCAGAACTTTCTTGACTCTACGTGGTATGCGAATATCATATTTGTGTTGAAGAATTTGCAGGCTCCTCCTGAGTACAGTAAAACAAAATCTAGATTCTTGAAACTGAAGGCAACAAAATTTTGTATAGTAAATGAATTGTTGTACTGGAAGGATCTAGGGGGGGATTTTATTGAGTTGTTTGATAGAATAAGAAGCAGAGAAAACCATCAGAGATTTCCATAAGGGTGAATGTGGAGGTCATCATTATTGGATGACAACTGTGCATGAAATTTTGAGAGATGGTTTTTATTGGACTAGCATTTTTTCTGATGTTTATAAACAATTTTCAAGATGCCATGAATGCAAAATATTCAATGGGAAGGGAAAATTGCAGTCTCTACCGTTAAAACCCATTTCAGTGGAATATTCTTTCAGACAGTGGGGCCTGGATTTTATAGGGAAGATACATCCACAATCCTCAGCTCAACACAAATGGATTCTAACAACGACCGATTATTTCACTAAATGGATTGAGGTAGTGCCCACCAGACAAGCTACAGATGATGTCATCATTCGATTCTTAGAAGATAATATTATGTCCAGGTTCGGATGCCCAATCAAAATTGTAAGAGACAATGCAGCAGCTTTCAAGTCTAAGAAATTGGAGAAATTCTGTAGAGATTACAACATCACCCTTGGTCAGTCCACGTCATATTACCCTCAAGGGAATGGGTTGGTTGAATCTTTGAATAAAATCTTGGTCTGAATCATCAAAAAAATTTTGCAAGAGAATAAAAAGGCATGGCACAAAATGATTATCCACACACTGTGGGCCGACATGATATCCCCAAAGAGATCTATTGCCACATCTCCTTTCCAGATCGTTTATGGTACAGAAGTTATTTTCCCTACTACATTGGGATTACCGGTAATGAAGTTGTTATAGGAGCAAGAGGTGGAAATAGACACTAGTAGAAGAAGAGATGATGAGCTCATCAGCGTACATCAGACCAGAGAAAATACCTTCCATAATGCCCAACTATGCCAAGACAATATCAAAAACTCTTTCGACAGACATACCATGGTGGATGACTTCGAACTAGGAGATTGGGTACTAAAATGGGATGCCAGAAAAGAATATAAGGGAAAACATGGGAATTTTGATAACCTATGGATGGGTCTGTTCAAAATTGCAGCTTATCATGGGAGTAACTCCTATTTATTAGAGGAGAGTAATGGAGAACTCGCCAGAGGAGGGCCTGTGAATGGCAGGTTCCTCAAACATTACGTTGTTTGAAAAATCATCACCCTTCCATTCGTTGTATAGAATCATTTAACATTTTTATTTACGCATGAAATGTTGGAATAAAAGAAGCATATTTGAAGCCCGAGGTGAAGGCCCTAAGCTATGTTGGGCAGATTTTAAGTTTTTGAATAAAGATCAGCGGATTCAGATCACACTAATAGAACACAACCCAATGGGTGTTCACTTAGTATTTAGTTATTTGCTACCTCGCGGGGAGGATAGCATCCCCATTTGGAGCCTATGTTATCATCATAAAAAAAATTGGATCATGATCCAGGTTTCAGAGATTCAGCGAAAATCCACATCGCTATGGAAGTATGATAGTTTGGAGGATCAGGTATTATATGGCGGTATGTGGGTAAATATAGCAGAGGCACGAATGGTAGGAATTGGCAGACCGTCGATCTGGAAGCAGCCCAGAGCAACGGTTAAAGCGCATATCTAGGAATGAAGCAGCGTGGAAGATAATTATTCAAAGGAGGGCCAGGAAAAACTACTATGGTTTTGTTCGTGGACGCGTGGTGCCTCTAGAGGTATATCGAGGAAAAAAGAGGTCTTCATAAAACCATTTTCTCCAATCCCTGATATCGAAAGTTGTTGGGGCATAGTAGAACGTAGATCTTAGAGTGATCTGTATCAATGGTTGAAACTCATATCGGCGATTGAAGTAGCACAAGGATTAATCATTCGAGGACGTGCTTGGGAAAACTGTCATGGTTTCATTCATGGATGTGTGGCACCCTCAGAGGCACATCGGGGCGAAAAGAGGTCTACCAGAAACCATTTTCTTCAACCCCCGATGTCGATAGGCGCGTATAAAAGGAGGTTCCCAGCCATTATTTTATGATATTTTGAAGCATTCATTTTATCCGTGAATGAGCAAGACATCGCCTTTAGAGAAGAAGCCCTAATTGACAGGGACTCCAACGTTTTCAACACGGAGATAACAGTCTCACCTGTTTCTGTGTCTAGATCGAACTTGTTAGATAATGTTGGAATTCATATACCTTTCCTCGAAGCGGCTCAAGCCTCCATCACCCCTTATGTCATAGAAGCAGTCTTTCCTTTCCCTGAGTTCATGAGCTGGTGTGTGGAACGGTATTCTCGGGAAGAAAGAGTCCTTATGAATAAAGTAGGGTCAAAGGTTTTATGCAAAATAGACAATCCATCGCTCTGACACACCCTTAGTATACTAGAGTCCTCCCCCACAATGTTTGAGCCCTTCGAGGAGGAGAAAATGATCACAATTTATAGAGAATTCCCATCAAAAGTAAAAACCATGTTTCTGCAAACCATTGTCAAAATTGAACACCATTATGAGAGTATGTCATCGCCTACCAATGTAAGCATCATGTTCATCAAAGTCCAGTGGGATTTTACTCTGCTTAGTCAAATTTTAGGGTTGGATAATGACAGGTTTGTGGTAGAAGTCATGTTATGTTTCCCATTGACATTCTTTATGTCAAGGTCTGGTCAATCGGTCCATGTCAATTTTGACAAATTCATAGCTGATAATATGCATCAACAACTCGTAAACTTCAATTCATTGAGACACTTCAGATACTACATGCACTTGCTAAGAATGTTCCTAGAATCTAACAAAAACGAATTTCCTAAGACTGTGTTTATTTCGACTGAGTGTAAAAGGATCACTATGCTTATCTTCATCAATAAGATTATGTCCAGGGTGTACAGTCTTATCTTCGATTCAGACCTGCTAAGGGTTATAGAGGAAATGAAAAGCTCGTTACAACCAAATCCAGAGAGTAGGATAGGAGATTAGATGTTTTTCATACAGTCTGTTGTGATTTGGGTATATGGCTATAAAGAAGGACCTTACCTCTTACCAGTCTTTCTGAATCCCAGAACTTTTGCTTTGGAATTCATCAAAAAAAGGGTCATCTTAGAGACATAACATTTTCTGAAAGCACACAAGGCTTCTAACTTAAAATTTCCTTTCATAGTAGGACCTTTTGTGGTGAAGAACAAGTCATGTTTTCCTCCAATCCAATCCAAACTCAGTGAATTTGGGTTCACACAGTTGCAAGGGAGAAAATATGATCTGCATCATATCATATCAAAGAGAAGATTGGCGAGCAAACAAGGCCCCTATGAACATGAGAATGTTGAAGAATTCGACATGATGGATAATCTAGAAACCTGTGTAGATATGGAGGTCACTATGCAGCATGATCAAACAAAACAAAAATAACTAGCCCTCCAGTAGATCCCAGCATAGAAACCTTCCCCTAGGTTGGTTTTCAAAGCTCCTAAGATGAGTGTTTACAATAAGAGGAGCAATTCAAGGGCCCTGGGTGCCAGTAGTCATCAATATGTTCCTAAGAAACTGAAAATTACATCACCCTCTCAAGTGATTGACCTGGAAGAAGAAGAACCCAAAGAGAAAATGAGCATGGATATGGTGGAGGGTGCAACCAAGAATGAAGAAGCTAGTACAGGAAGCATGCCACAAAGTGAAAGCAACACAAGGGTTTTCAGCAGTAAGAAACACATATTTAGAAAGACACCTGGAGAAGTTTATCAATCCAAAGAGGAATTGATGAACCAGTATGTTGTAAAAGGAAGTATGGATAACAGTGAGATAAGGGACATGTTGCCCGAAGTAGAGAAGATCTCCCAGCATAAGGCGTCCTTGTTCTCAGTCAGAGATGTGGAAAGAAATACATTTAATATAGCCATAAAAGATGATGATAAAGTGTTTGAGATCAAGATGCACTATGAGAATATTGGTACCCCAAACAAATTAAAGTTTCACAGGAATTATAATGACATGCTTTATTCAGACTACCTAAGTTTAAGTATGAAAGTTTCAAGATTAACAACACATGCACTCAAACTAGATGGACAATTGAAATAGGAAAAGGCATCCAGCAAAGCTTGGATGACATAAGTCAAAAGGTTAGAATCTGAAGGCCCTCAAGGGGTAAAGGCTTCTTTGTATGAGAAAGATAAGATGATCCAAAGCCTAAAGAAAAAGATGAAGATTTCCCCTACAGGTCATCCATAGACAATAGAGCTAGCTTCTTTAGAAAATGAGAAGGAAACATTCATACAAGAGGCACTCAATTACAAAGCTAAAGTGTTGTAGTTATAAAAAGAGAAAGAGAATTGGTCACAAGCAGAGGTAGCAACATCAGATATGGTTGTCATCACATCTGCTAATACAGAGGATGGATCAAGCACTGAGGGGTTGGTTCCAGCTATGTCCCAGGTAAGCTTAAAAACAGGGGAGATCAAAGGCCTCAAAGAGGTCATAGAAAATTTGAAGCAAGAGATGAAAGTGAAAGATGAGAAGATGGCTCAACTCCACAGAGATAATCAAGATTTGCAAGAGAGAGTGAGCAAGCTGAAAACAAGGTTAAAGGGAAACACACTATTACAAGGGGCTAAACATGTGATATGGGATGATATTGCTGCTGAGGTTGCTAAATTCAAGGTTTATCTGAGTTTTATAAATGGAAAAGACAATGTGGTTGCCAAGGCCTGGAGTAGGTGTAATGTTGTTAATGAAGTATTGGCCAAAAAACCCTCAGAATGGGCCCAAAATGTTATTGATTTGCTAAATTGTGTGCCCACTACCGATCTTCAGACTATTGGGGTAAAGAACAGAACTACGTTTACTATTTGGGCCAGAAGGATCATCGCTAAGCATAACCTGCTTAAATCAGTTCAGAACAAAGCTATGCAGATGGAGCACAATATACATGAGTTTAAAGATACATTTGAACAGTTGTTTATCAAGGGCCTCCCACCATTTTGGGATGACAAAGGTTCATTATGCAATCAATAAAATTACAACTCTCTCCTCATTCAGTGTAGGATGGACCACTCCAAATTTGAAGTTGTGGAGGAAAGTCTGAAAGGCCCAAGTCTGGTAGAGTATTTGGCTATAGACTTCGAAATTTTGAATAAATTTAAAACAGTGAAGGTTGGCTTGCTGACTATGTCTTACGCCACATGCATTGACTTGGAGATTTTGATTAAAGAGATGATGGATTACGAGATTCCCTCTGGCTCACAATGGAAGGAAATCGTGCAGTTGGGCAAGACAAAATGTAGTTTCCCCGAAACCAGTAAATGATCTTCAAATGTCACCAAATTTGTGGATTCAATAGAAGATCAGAGCAATACAGATGGCGCAAAGGAATCCAAGTAGTCAGAGAAATTTGTCCCCAATTTTGTAACATTTTTTCTAATCATTGTAAATCTGTTCTTATACCGAAATTATCTGTTGAAATTATTAAATCAGTTTTAGAAGCTGAAACGCTTCAATTTCATTCATTGTAATCGAATTGTATAAATACTGGGATACTTAAATGAATTAATGTTGGCAGAAGTGCAAGAGAACCTTTTGGTTGTTTCGAACTCTATTGTAATTTTCTGAATCTGAATTGACTATAAATGCAGAAAATTTTGAAGTCTCCATGAAAAGATTCTAAAGGGTGGTGATATGATCTTTGTTTCCCTTCATCGTATGTATTTCTTGTGACCTGTCATTTCATTTACATTTTCTTCTTTTTAAATTGGAGAGTTAAAGACCCAAAATTCATCATTTGATGCTCTTGGCTTAAGCAATTTAAATTGTATGTACGTTTCTTCTTAGCTAATTCAGAATCCATTCATGTAATGCTCTGATGCAGTTGTATGTTTCTATTTCCTCTTACCACTCTATTTAAATTTAAGAATAACTTAGAGTCATCGCCTCATTTAGCCTTTATCTTCTAGAGAGTTCTATCAGTTGAGAATTTTTTTTGTTCACTTTCAGAATTTTGACTCCATAGCCCTGAGTGTTCCTCCCCTTCATTGCCAACAACTTTATTAAAAACCCCCAAAACAAACCAAATATAGCCACCAATTTCCAAATAAACATCAAGTGACACGAGAGAGCCTTCTCTGAGTTGAACAGGCTAGTGCTTCAACTCTAAAGTAGGTTGAAAGAATTACCTCTATCATTTTTCTTTTCAGTCAAACAAAATTTACAGAGTTCCAATAGGTGCGACGATGGCAAAAGCTAAGGAAAAGTCAAACTTCACGAATGTTCTAGAAGATGATATGGCCTCCGAACGGTTTGGATCTTACTCGCTTTTATGATTTGGTGGGATCTTCCTAATCTCCTCATCCATCTCTCTTTTACATTATATAAAGAGGGATCTCTCATGGAAAAGGCTAAGGTTTAATAGGCTAATATTTTTATGGAGAGTTCTACTTCTTCTTGAGAGCTTTGCTTTAGTTCTACAAGTTACATGGTGGATCTTCTTCATTCAAAGTCTATGGAGAAAAGGTGTGTGTGTTAAAGCAAAGGGCCATCGAAAGGGGACCTTGCGACATCAAGGCTTTGGTTGTAATCTCAACTTTTAATTTAATATGATACAACAATATGTTTATTTCCCATAAAACTAGTCTTGTTTTATTGTATGATTCTTTGATCACATACATAGGTTCTTGTTGAGTATATTGTGTTTCTTTCACTTTGGTTGGTTTTTGTTCTCTTACAAGTTCAATACCTTTGGATCATTAGAACGGAGCTAGGATGGAAATGGCAAGGGGAAACGACATTTAAATGGTATGTTGTTTATCTCTTGTTAATTAGTAAACTCGATAATTAGATCATAGAGAAAGTCTCATATTGTGTTATGTTTTGTTCTAGTTTCCAGTGGGATCTAGGGGTATTTGTTTATGTTCGCATTTACCAATTAATACAATAACACCTATCTCCCCCATTTGTTCTATTTTCCTCTATCCACCCCCCTTCCCCTCCCCCCCTCTCTCTCTCTCTCTCTACCCCCCCTCTTGGTCTCCCTCTCCCTCCCTCTTACACTCTCAAACACTCCCTCTCTCCCTACCCCTCCCTCCCTCTACCTCT
>ML776623.1:1268258-1286003 GCA_009831015.1 Picea engelmannii | reverse complement strand
TGCCAACTATAAAATGTTTGGCGATATTTTTGTAAAAATATTCAAATTTCTAAGGATTTTATATAGTTTGTATAAAATTTTGGCGATTTTTAAAGTAAAATAATTTTATCCTATAGAATTTGGGCGAATCACTTTTAGAATAGTGAATCTTTTCTTGGGAAAACCCATGGAAAATTAGCCCATGAGAGAAATTTAGCCCCTAAAATCATCCCTGCCCCAAACATGGGGTATAGCATCCATCATGTGGGAAAGGTCCTGCAAAGACAAACAAGTATTTCCTCCAAGGGTTCACAATTCATATGAATCATGCCAAGTAACCCACATCTAATAAAAGAACCACCCAAACATGTGCATCAAACTCTCCTTTTCAGATTAAACAAATTCTCAAAGACCTTATAAAATTTACCAAATCTAGGTACGAGAGGGGTGTAAAGGTGCCCTATTGGGTAAGCCAATCCCTAAGTAAAAGGATGTTTCCCAAGAAGACATGATATAAGTCATTTAATGAATATGAGATGAACTTGGGAAAGACTTATAGGTACAACATCTTAACATACAAGGATTCGTGTTGTCTCATTTATAGGTGCCTTTGTAGAGGGTGTGTTGTCCTTCGTCCATGATGCAACATTTTTCCAAGCCCTTTATTGGCATTAGTTGATTATGGTACAAATAATTGAGTACTATGTGCAAATGAAAATTAAAGAGTATCACAATGCCACTTGAATCTAGAAACACACAAAGTGCCATATTCAATGGAAAATATGGGATACCACAAAATGCATTTCCTCAACAAGCAGGACATTTATTAATTATGTGATTTCTTTTGCAGGTCCTTCATTTTTTGGAGAAGTGTTTTATTGTTCCCAATACCTAAGGGTGAGCATATAGAAGGATAATATTGGCTTTTATATTTTTCCACCTACAACACCTCTGGGCCTTTATCCCCTTCTTTCCATGAAATGAGGTACAATCCCTTCTTGGGGTCAATGAATCTGAAAACCCAAAAGCTGAGGAAATGAACGGGAAGAAGGAAGGAAGAAAGAATAAGTAAATCATATGCATGTATTCAAATCGAAGCAACATGAAACTATACTAGCTTGATATGCAAGATGCAACATATATACAATGCAATGCAGGATGCAAATGCCTACTCTAATCTATGCTAATCAATGAAGTCAAGTCAAGTTTGAAAACTATATGACTTGCCTTTAACTTGCTTTCATGACATGATATATAAAATAATCATGGTTTGGCACTGTTATGTTTCCATAGGTTTTAATAACCAATGCTTGCATGTTATTTTTGTGTGGTAGTTATTTGTTTGAATATAATTCAAAATAGTAATCTGACATTGTCATATGTTTTGAACATGTATCAAATTTATTCATTCTATCAATGTTATAATGATGCTAAGATTTTCATCATTTATGCAATCATATATTTTCAAAATCAATCATATGCATAGGAGATAACCATGAACCACTTCTTCAAGAGGAAAAAACTGAAGTATATCGTGCTGAGGAAAAGCTCATAAAACCAATATTTTCCATTCAATCCTTGGGGACCCCACCTATTAGCTATATATCTTAGTAATAATAATATGATTCACAACTCTTTGCGATTATTTATAATAGGTGATGAATGTTTTTGAGTCTACAAGGACCAAGGAATAAAATCAGGGAAGTATATTCAAACTACTCATCTACCAAATAATATCTTCATGTTTAAATAACTTTTTAAATTATATTTTGAAGTTTTATACTAGCAACTCATGTATTTGGTGGTGAATGACAGCCAAGTACCAGTATTGAAAGAAGATCACACATAGGAGTCTAAATACATAGTGTGTAAAGGAGCAGAATACAGAGACACATATGCTCTATGTGAGGACAAAGGGGGTCCACTCATACACAGTAGTGTCCCTACAAATGTGATATACAACAAAGAATAAAACATCAGCACAGGATCAACCATCAAAAATATAGAATCAAACCCAAATGGCAGGGGATGAAGTACAGATCTCATGATAGAAAAATGTCAAGCAAAGAGGCAAAAGGGACTAGAGGAAGAGAATAGATTAAAGGATTAATTTGAACAAGAGAGGAAAGAAGAAAAAGCAACAACAACAACATATAAGAGGAAGAAGAGATAAAAACAAAGCGAAGCATAAGATAAAAATTCAAATTTGTATATTTTATCTTTTCTTTTTTCATAAATTAGGAAGAAACAAAATGTGGAAGGTGAAGAGTTTGTAATGGTTTCTTAGGAATCCAAGAAGTCCCAAGTAGAAGTGACCAAACTTAGCTATATAAACCCATGATGGCCTACTAACACTAAAAGACAAATTTGAAATGTGAATGTACATAATGTATGATATATTAAACTATGGACATTTCTTCTGTCATTATTCCCTCATCATGCCTTAGTGGATAAGGACACAAGTTTTCAAATGAAAGGTCAATATTTTGGAAGGCGGAAATCCAAGGTTCAATGTGAATTTCAATAAATATAGGGGTTGTACTCGAATTTGGGGCTTTTGGCTCTCAGATATTTCATGTACTATTCTTGAAACTTTAACGAGAAGAAGCCTATTTGTCCAAGTTATTTTCTGGAGAACTCAGATTCTTGTGTTGCACCTCTTATGGAACATTTCGTTACTTTTTCTCAACATTGGAGTT
This sequence comes from Picea engelmannii, assembly GCA_009831015.1. Lineage (NCBI taxonomy): Eukaryota > Viridiplantae > Streptophyta > Pinopsida > Pinales > Pinaceae > Picea > Picea engelmannii. The sequence continues at coordinate 1,283,325 of ML776623.1, read as the reverse complement.
GTGTAAGAATGTATCTCACACTGTATATTATTATCATGTGTAGCTACTGTATTTTTATTTCTATTCTTCAGGAAATATTCGTCTAAATATATGAACATAGGACTGTAAATGATGTCATGTTGCTAAACTATTTTTGGTTGTAGTTATTTACTCATATTCTTGTCTTTGCTCTATGTGGACTATTTCCTAGGTCATTGATAGGAACATGTGTGATTATGTGTTTTCTTTACGGTTACAGTTTTATCCAAATGTTTTCATTTGCATCTTAGGTTAGTTTCATTCTACTCTTTACATTAGAAACCATCACTGGTGGAATAGGATGCAACCAGTAAACCCCAAACTAGTAATGGTTGTCGGGCTAGAATCTAGATGGGTTCCCTATTCCAAATGTTGTGAGGTCTAATCGGGACTTATCACTGGAGGTCACCCTTGTTGTTTATCAAGGCCACATAGACCGTGTCAAGGGAACTCTATGAGTTATTCCTTTTAGGATTTCCTCTCTCTAATTTCCAGACTTAGAGGTCGAATTGGTTCATTGGTTTTCTTATTCCTTGATTTTTTTATTATCGAACCAAAGTTTTAAGTTTTCTAGCCTTTTTGGGAAAAAAATTCCAAATTTCTAGGCTACACATGTGACTATATTTAGGGGCATAAGTGGGTACCCATGTATTTCCTTCATTATAATCATGGGTACACATTCTTTGTATTATATCAAATCATGGATGCATGCTTGTTTCCTTTTGGAAACAAGAGGGTGTCTCTTGTAGGAGAAAAATTGACAATTTTCTTAGATTTTTGGTGTTTTAATATTGTTTCTTTGCAAGTTTGAAGGTGTCTGATTTTTGTTTATAGGGAATTTGATGGTTTTTAATTACAAGTTTGGATTATTTATTGGTGTCTAATACTTTTCGTGTTCTTCTAGTCAATTGGACCGGAAAACCAATTCTAAAATTGCATTTTTGTTTTGTTTTTTTTACTTTTTGGAGTGCACCCAATTGTTTCCTTAAGGACATTCATTGGCACCTACTTGTTTCTGTTGTCAAAAAGTATGGGTACACCTTTATACTCACTACTTTTCCTTTTTAGGTTGTGGGTATGCCCTAGTAGGTGAAAACAAAATGAGATTTGTGTTTCTTAGGTATAATGGGGATCTAGGTCTCTTTTAGTTATTTCAAATTCCTACTTAAAATCCTTGCAAATCACCTCTTTTAATGAAAAGTAAAAAATGAATATTGCATTATAAACTCAAAAAACCATTTCCTTTCATTCATCAAGACTCTCTTAGGTAGTTAGATTCACTTACAAGTGTTTTCATTTAAAGGAAACTATTAAATTACTTGCATTAGCATCTTCTTATGAAAGACAAAAATAATTTCTTTCTTGTTTTGAAGTACTCTTCTAGAAAAATTTCATTGCATTTAGGGTTTGAAAAGGATTTGTTTGGTTTTTGTATTTTTCATAATCTTTGGAATTCAAATATCTTTTTCAAAATTCAATGCAATGTTTTCATTTAAAAGTTTTCTCTATTTGCATATTTTACCACTTATGCATCCCTTTGAGTAAAAATAGCCCTTAAAAGAAACATAAGTAAAATGAACTAGACTTTTTTTTCTCTAATAGAAAACCAACAATAGTCTAGGTTCTGTGGCCTTGGTTGTAGGAATTAAGATCAAATTCTTCAAGGTCACATAAAGAAAAAATAGAAGTTGAGTAATTCAGAGTTCAAATCCATTATTATCAAGAGACACTTGTCAAGAAAGCATGCCTCACACACACATAAATCACTTGGTCCAGTTGAGTAGGCATACAAATTATCCCCTCTATGTTTTTTTAGTGGGTTGTGTGTGTGTGTGAGATTTGGTAGAACTAGCAAGTTTTCATGGTGACACATTTTCTATAGAGTTTCAATATTAGGACTAAGTTCTATATTCCCTGCCCATACACTGAAACCTAACCAATGACTATTCCACTTGACTGTCAATTATGAAGTGGTAACCATTATTACCTCTCCTAGGTGACTGCAAGTAGAAATTTCTTACGGTACTTGAGACATATGCATAGCATCCACCTCATCTCCCCTATAGGGTGCTCGTCTTCTTGAGGGTACTTGCACCTTGGGTGATTGTTGTGTGAGGTTTATCATAATTAGCTCTCACACCTTCGCTATTTTGAATTGGGCCCTCACCATCCTAGGATAAAATTTGGAAGGCTTGTGTTCATCTCTTCAATTATTGGACTCGGGACCAAACCACCTTGTGTTTATTTTTCAGTGAGTGAGTTTGCTTGACTACATCTTAGAGAGTCTTTTATAGTAGTGCGTTGATTGTAATTTTTTGAACCCATAGAATTCCATAGAGATTTTCTTCTTTTTGAATCAAATTTTGTCACTAAATTTCACATGGATACCATCCAAGGGACCCCTTCCCAAGGGGATCCTCTTTTTTTCCTTTCTTTGTAAACATTTGTGTCCCTTGATCGCCACCTTGAATATTTCTAGATTCATTGTGGGCCTATTGGTTTGGTTTCTTTCCATTCCAAATGTCCCACATGGTTATGGTGCTTTTCAAAATAATTACCTTATATCAAGAACATTAAACTCATGTTGACCCATTTCCTTCTTCACCGGTGAAATTTATTCCTCCTCCTTCTACCTCATTTGGTGAAATTCTATCTCCTAGTAACCAAAAGCCTAAAATGAATAGAAAGAGGAGGAAGAAGAAGAATCGATGGCAAGGAGACAAGTGACCAATCACTTCAACTCATGTTGGAGACATATTACTAGTCATTACAAGTCATACTAGAGACAAGAAACCAACCACTACAAGTCATGTTGGGAGAAAACAACTAGCTAATGCAAGTCATGGCGAGGGCATTGATATTGTTGAGAAATCTAAACGAATTAGAAACAGTCATAAGCTCCCTTGTAAACTTATAAAGGGAGATCACCTTACTCATCTAGGCCTTTCAATTTCAAAGGTACAAAGAGGGTGTTTCCTATCCCAAGGATTTTTTTCTTTTGAACCACCTTTGATTTCCTATCTGCCCATTCAACCATTAGTTGATGAAGTGGTTGAGTGGATGCAATTTTTTATTGATCCCACTCTTCCCTCAGAGAGTGATATGTTTAAAGTAGTAAAATTGATGCAATATTAAGTCAATCCCACTCTTCCTTTGGAGAGTGATGTGTCTACTAACCAATTTTTGTTTACTACCAATTTAGAACATTTTAGACAAAGGGGGATTCTATTATTTTCGAGAATGACCCTCCAAGTTCTAGGATCATTTCATTCAATTGGAATATTTTAGTTGAGCCCTACCTTCCTTCTTCTACACCTTTCCAAATAACGGTTGAATATTATTTATTAATAATTTATTGATGTATAGTATATGAAGGATCCTTCACTAGTATTTTATCCTCCTTGGCTTGGATAACTATGGGTTTTCCCAACCTTGTGTCAATGGCTAGTATGTTTTTTTCTTTTGATAAAAGACCTAGTGAACCTTTGAGGATTCTTCCTCAATTTCCTATCATGTCAGGTGGGAAGATACACCATAGCTAAAATGATTTATGATTTCATCGATGTGGTTCCCCACATAAAGATACACTATAGATAAAATTCAAAGCACAACAATGCAAGGAGAAGATAAATTGAATTATTACTCTCATGGTGGGAAAAAAAATTGAGTTACTAYTGTGTGAAGAGRAAAGTGAAATTAAATTATTACTCTCACATTAGGAATTCTATTGTGTCAAGAGGAAAGTGACCCATAACTTGTGGAACAACTTCAAGGAGTTTTTCAAAACACGAAAAATACCTCCCTAATTCATTGTCTTCAAAACAATGTTGTACACTCTCTGGCCTGGTGACTTCATAAGAGTGGAAGAATATTTTTCTGTACTCACCAAAATCCACACCAACATTAAGGACGTTGTAGGGAAATATTAGAAGTAAAGTTTTACCACCTACTCTTTAATAGGTGAAGCCACCTGAATTAACATCATCATCAAGGTTGTTGGTGAAGTTTTACCATCAACTCTTCATTAGGTGAAGATCAATATACTTGATAAGAGGATAAAACCATCACCTCGATGGATATAGAACTAAATTATACTTGGTTGATAAGTCAAAGGTTGCTAACCTCCCTGACAAGAGGATAAATATGTCGCCTAGATGGACATAAGACTAAATGATCCCTAACTAAAAAATCGAAGTCTACTAACCTCTTTGACAAGAATATAAAAATGTCACGACTAAACTATCCTTAGCTAACAAATCAAAGTTTGCTAACCTCCCTGACAAAGAGGATAAAGCTATCACCTCAATGGATAGAGGCCAAAATGACCCTAACTAACAACCTAGCCATCAAATCAAAGGATATTTCTTTTGTATAAACGAATTTTGAAATCGAGCAATATGTGGATTGTATCCCCATCTGGTATGCTATGTGTGGGAATTCTCCTTGCTTCCATGTCATCTTTGGTTATGTGAGATAAGTGATGGATTATCATAATTTCTCTTACCCCTAAGTCAATATTTAAGGGGAATGTTAGTGTATAATATTGACTTAAGTCTTATTAACATTCACATATTAATAATAACAATAATAATATATTATATTATTATTACAATATGCTTATGATGTGATTGATTGGTAACAACCCTTCATGTATTGCACTATATAAATGGGTTATTTCCCATTATATTGGATATCACTAACGAAATATTGTACCTACTCATATATTTACCTACATACACTTATCAATATCAATTTTAAAACCTCAGACGAAGAAGAATCAAGGGAAAAATAGGAACTTCTATGGTTATATTTATTTTTAGGTTGGCTATTAAAGGAATGTAAAAATATATTGTAAATATTATTTTTGGGCTATACCATATAAAACAACATAGTAATTAAAAATAACCCTTTGAAATTCCACCCCTAAAATTTTCCTTGAGCTTGACAATAATGTGGACAATTTTTAACCAACCACACGCATAGAGCCTTATAAATTCATGTCTTCAAGTCTCTAGTCACCCACATTTTAAATGAAAGCATAGTCTTAAACCTAGCTCTTATGGATGTGCAACAAATCTATCTACAATAAAGGCATTATCCCCATGAATATTTGATGGCAACACATTGCAACGAAAATCACTAAGGGATGAGTAGTGATTTCCTTCAACAAGCCTTTGCACAAGGTATTGGTCACTAAAAGAAGTTGGCCCTGCACCAGAGAACCACCCAAATTGTTTGGAAAACTAACATTACAGGCTTAGATGGGCATAATTTATATTTCATATTATGCATGATTGTAGCTCAACTTAAAAAAACACACTGCATAGATGGTTCCCTAACAACCTCAACCTCTCTTGCATTATCTTTTAGAATAATTTCCCTTCCCTTTATACCCTTCTTCTTCAGTCTATAGACATATCACATAACCAACTTCTCATGTCACATCTAACTAGGCAATAACAACTACTTTTTCACATAGAACTACTCTTTCCTTCAAATCCTTATCTTTTCTTGATCCTCCACTACCATTGAATTGTGTAGCAACCAAGTAATTGAGAGAAGTGAGATGTGATGCAATTGCATCCTCTATCATCAAGACCACACCTAAATCCCTACAATAGAAGTGAATATACAAATAACAAATTCTATCAACATACATCATTCAAATACAGTAATTAATCACACTACATCAAGAAGCAATGTGTATCCACATTAACATAATAAAGAAAATTTTAATTTGGGGACCATCAGATTCAACCAACTCATACACATGATTAGGGAACTATTCCTGCCAAGATTAATCCTGGTGCATCATCATGGCAATGGAGAGCTCAATCACTAATCCATAGCCCAAGGAACCTACAAAGTCAATATATGATAACACTAGACAATTTATTTAATTTTGACTATAAACATATGAACATAAGAAGAATAATTCAAAACCCCGTATTAACAAATAATCACATCAAGGAAAATAAACCTAGATTCTAGAGATTGCAAGTCAATAGTTTGAAAATGGAAAATACATGGAAAGGTGTTTTCTTAATACAAGCACACAATGGGGAAAAAATCAATAGAAATACCCCATAAGAGAATAAGAGAAATGAATAAGGAGAGAGTTGAGTATTAGATGATAACAACTAGAAATTATGTATCCATTGATTTCTATGTACATACATGGCAAGGCTCCGCATGATTGAACCAAAAAAATTAGTTAATCTCCAAAAATATCATAAACCAATGCATGTCTCATCAATGCTACCATACCAAGCATGTAATATTACTCTCAATTGCCTGCATCTGCACATCTTTTCATAAATCAATAATAATGATCCTATAGTTTGAATCTTTTACTAAAAGAGCCATCACATAAACATGGGAAAGCACCCAAGGAAGTATTACAGTTGCATAGAACCTTATGCACCTATAATAAACAAAATTTGTCATTATTGACATTAAATAAGAAGCAATAACAAAACTGTAAAACCGTTTCAAACTCAAGAATAATGCGTTAGAAGAGGAATTAGGGTTACTTTGCATAGGGAGTCACACTCTACACTTAGATTAAATATTAATGCAAAATAAATCCCACCATGATAGAAATGTATAGTAATAGTAATAACTTGTAATAACAAATATCACACAGAAAACAATAGTAATATATAGAGAGCCCACAAGGCATGACACTAAAATTGTTGGGGATGTTAATACTGGAGTGAGGAAGGATGTTATGATCTATCCCATGAAATCAAGGACTTCATCCCAAATCCATCTTACAAATTGGAAAATATTTTGGTGCAAGACTTTACCAAATTAACTCATAGTATGGGCTTGGAAATTAACTAAATATGTTGAGTTTAGTTTAATTTAAGTCTAAAACTACTAATAAATCTCAATATATTTTAGGGCTCATCATGTATAGTTTTAGAAACTCTGAGTCACTCAAAATAATCAATATGAAAGAATGCAAATTTCACGAAAGGGTAAAGATGGAAAGGCAACATACATAAGCATCGCATTGACAAGATCGACTAAAAATTTTGTTGAAGAGCTAAGAGATATCATAATAGATATCAAAAATTTGTCATTAAGACAATCAAAAGGATTGTCGTAGTTTTGAACTCTACACCTCTACTTTTTATTTTTTTGTGGAATTTGTCACATATATTGCTTCTACCATGAATGTATTATTGTGAACATAATTTCTTCTAAAGGAGTTGGATAACACATTCTCCTAGTCTATATAGAGCCCCACCGTGAATAAATCTTGCTCAAAGTTTGGCTCCCCATTTTTCCCCTGTTGTTTGATTTTGGGCGCTTTAGGATTCCTCTACTCAATGTTCAGGCCCAAGTTCAACTCAAATATATCCTTTGGGGAATTGGGAAAGCTATTCTTTTAGGAATTTGGATTTCCCTTGGGGATTGTCTTAAGAGAATATATACAAAGCTTGTTGTTATTGACTTCTTCGTACATATCTTCTTAAGTGTTTTCTCCCGAGAGAAAGAATAAAAATCATCATATAAAGAAGACAATATTTTTTTGAAAACTAAAACAACAAGAAGGCCATCATTATATTCATGTTTCTATTTGTCTATTTGAAAATGAGAGCTCAAAGGATGCCTTTTTTAATTTTCCTAAATTTAATGCATTATAAGTTGAGTTGATTTGGAAACCCAATGAGAAATAACAATTGTTAATTTAGATATTTTATATTCTAGATTTAGAAGGGATTTGAGGTGGAAAATCAATAAGAAATTGATTTCAAGAGCCTTGTAATAAATTGAAAGTCTGGCACAGATAGTAATGAGCAATTCACCAATTCTTATATTGTTTCTAGAAGTGACTCCATGGAGATTTTTTTTTCTCCATGCTTTTTCAGTGGGGTAGCCTCCAACTACTTGTGGCTATAAAAGGAACAAGGTTCTATTACTAAATATGAACAACAACATCAATGGATTTTGTGAAGTTACTATGAGAACAATGGCATGCCCTTTCACTTTGTGTATCTTCTTTCCTTCTAATCTTTGTAACTTAATATATGGACATATATTATAAAAATTTTGGGAAGTTACCACCAAACATGGGAAACTCATAGTGGTTAATATCCCATGATTGAACTTTCCCAAAAACATATTCATATATAAATGTTAAGTGTAACCTCCCAAAATCTCCAATAGTTTATGGAAAAGTTCCTTTATTTTTTCAGTTGAATATTTTCCAACCAATTATATTCTTAATATAAGAGTGTGTTTAAAGGTTAATATTGCCCCCAAAGATGCTAATTTTAGTTGGGATAAGTAGTTAATCACATAGATTAAGAGATGGTCCACACAACTTGAATCAAGTCTATGTATCATTGAACCTATAAGGATTTTTTCGGGACAATAGACATGGCAGAGAAAGTAGTTCTTGTTGTTAAATTTAGATCTATTATTAAGTTCTTTTCAATTTTACTAGACAATAATAGCATAAGCAAGATCACTGAAAGAAACACAATCATGAGGTACATAACATTTATCCTGGGAAACCCTCATAGAGGAGAAAACCCAGCAAAAACGTCCTTAATATAGATTGCCAATACAATTCCAAGATAAAAGACCAAACGCAAGAGAATATCCAAGATTGTGCAATGCACCTCTCTCTCCTTCTTCCGACAACTGCAACTTCCTTAAAACTTGCGAACTAGATTAGTGACTTGAGTGAGTGAGTGAATGAGGCACTAGCCTCTCTTATTTATACTAGTTGAGGAGCGTTAGGGTTGTGTCTTTTCATCAAGCAGGGCCAACTTCTTCACTTAGTGGCTAAAACCACTTTAATTATCCCTAGGGGATGACTTCTCAATTATCATAATTTGATTAGGGTTTGACCAATCCAAAAAAGGGGATTTGGTCATACATAAGTCCTGACATGATCAATCCACAAAAGGGGATTGATCTTTATGATAATAACTCAATAATAATTAGAATATTCTTCGCATTTACAATATTTCAACACTCCCCCTTAACAATAAGGGTATTCTACAACATCATCAGGAGAGAAAGAGGGAAACAACATATGGAACATTGACTGGAATATCTATAGATCATCAGAAGTTTTTCTCATCATCAATAACATCATCATTCACAACATGGAGTTGGAGTATCATCATCATCATTATTCACAATATGGAGCCAAAATATCATCATCATCATTATTCACAGCATGGAGTTGGAATAGCATCATCATCATCATTCACAGCATGGAGCTAGAATCTGGAACATCAACATCGGTTAGCATAATAGCTATAACAAAAACATCAAAAAAATCATCATCAACAGCACGAGGTTGGAGCAACAACATCATTACAGAACGAGGCTGTAGCAACAACATCATCACAACCCGAGGCTGGAGAAACAGCATCATCACAACCCGAGGCTGGAGCAACAACATCATCACAACATGAGGTTGGAGCAACAAAATCATCACAACATGAGGTTGGAGAAACAAAATCATCATAGCACGAGGCTGGAGCAACAACATCATCATCATATAGCAACAAAATGAGGCAGGTGTAACAACAAAATTTTGTGGTACTCTGACAGTCTCTAGGGATCTGCCCAGGAATCATAAGATTCCCTAGGATATAAAATCCTAATGGAGCTACCATTATTGACCACAACTAGAATATACATGAACAAGTACTCTGACAGACCGTCCTTACCAAACCTTCGGGATCTATCCATGGATGATCAGTCCCCTAAGATGTAAAATCATAACTGAGCTACCCGTTGTTGGTCAGGATACCATAGTATCATCAACATCACTCCCCCTTTTGAGGGAGGTCCTTTCGGACTATACCAAGCTTGTCTCAAAAGTGTTCAAACTTTACATGAGACAGAGGCTTGGTCAACACATATGCAACCTGTGCATCTGTGCCAACATATTGGAGATTTATAGCTCCCTTCTGCACCATATCACGAACGTAGTGATACCGAATTTCTGTGTGCTTCAACTTATCATGGAACACATGGTTCTCTGTCATTTGTATGCAACTCTAGTTATCACATAGAAACGCAGTTGCTTCCATCTCCAGATCAAATGGACTTGTCAACAACTTTTAAATCCATATGGATTCACAACTGGTGGAACATGCAATAATGTATTCCCCTTATGTCGTGTTGAGAGAAATACTAGATTGCTTCCTACTCTTCCATGAATTCATGGCTGACCCCAGACTGAAACAACATCCTGAAGTGTTATTTCTATCAGAAACACTTCCAGCCCAATCTGAAACAGTATAACCAACCATTTGAAATTCATGATATGCATTATAACACAGACCAAAGTCCAACGTACCCTTAAGGTATCTCATCACATGTTTTGCATCAACAAGGTGAACACGTCTGGGCTCTACCAGATACTGACTCAAGGTGTTCACAAAAAAACATATAGTTGGCCTGGTATTTGTCAGATACATCAATGATCCAATGATCTGTCTGTACAACATAGCATCAACCAATTCTAATGAAGTATCAACCAAGAGCTTCAACTTTGTTTCCATGGATGTGTTCATGGATTTACATTCCAACATATCAAACTTCTTCAGTATTTCAACTGCATACTTCCCTTGGTTAAGGAAGATATTATATGGGCTCTGCCAAACTTCAAGACCTAAGAAATAGTGCATTGTGCCTAGGTATTTCATCTCAAATTCTGCAGCGAGATTCTTCATAGAATCAATGATGAGATGTTATTCTCTAGTTAAGAATAAGTCATCCACATACAACAACAATATAACTGTCTCATCATTCATAACCTTGAAGTAAAAGTTAGAATCAACTTTACTCTTGGTAAATCCCAATCTTGTCGGGAAACTGTCAATTCTTTCATACCAAGCTCTAGGAGCCTACTTCAATCCATACAAAGCCCTCTTCAGACTGCAGACATGAGTCTTTATATCTTCAACTTCAAACCCTTGAGGTTGTTCTTTATACACTTCTTCTTCAATGACACCATTTAAGAAGATTGTTTTCACATCCATCTGGTGTAACTTCCACTTCATCTTTGCTGCAAGAGCTATGATGGTTCTAATAGAAGTGTATCTAGCTACAAGAGAAAACATCTCTTCATAATCAATGCCTTCCTTTTTAGAAAATCCACGAGCTACAAACCTTGCTTTATGTTTTTCAATACTTACATCTACAAAATGTTTTATCTTGTATAACAATTTGGAAGATACCACATCTTTGTTCTTCAGTCTGGGAACTATTTACCATACATCATTCTTTATAATTGATTGGTATTCTTTTGTCATGGCATCTGCCCATTATTTATTTTGAATGGCTTCTTCAAACCAATTAGGCTCCTTTTCTATGAGATCACACATCAAATCCATATAATTGGAGAATGGCTTAGGTTTCTTGATGTGTCTCATGATTCCTTCTAGGGCACCATACTTCTCTCCATCTTGAATAAGTTCCATTGCCCAAGCTGGCTTTCTCTTGTGAGAAATCGTCATTTGGGGAGGTTCTTGAGATTATTTTATATCATGATCTTCTTGAATCTCATCATCAGTGGAAACTGTGACTTCCCTCATTGGTTCTGCAACTTTGGGAGCTACAAGTTCTTCTTCATATACTTATTCAAGTTGGCATCTTCTTGATTTCTTGAGTGTTGCATCTTCATCAAAGGTTACATATCTGTTGATCTCAATATGATGGTAACCTGGTATGTAAATTATGAAGGCCTTTGATACCTCAAAGTATCCAAAAAAATATTCCCTTATCTCCTGAAGGGTCCAACTTGGTTCTTCTTTCTTTTGGAATGTGTACAAACATTGGACAAACAAATATCTTGAGATGGCTTAATTTTTTCTTCATTCCGGAGAAAATTTCTTCGGGGATTTTGAATCCAAGTGCACTATGGGATAATCTATTTTGGACATACAGTATTGTTCTTTTTGCTTCTTCCCATAAGTGCATTGGAAGATCTTGATCATGGATCATAGTATTCACAACTTCCATTATTGTTCTATTCTTTCTTTCTGCTACACCATTTTGTTGAGGATTGTATGGAGTGGTGAGCTCCTTCTTAATCCTGGCATATATGCAAAATATTACAAATTATTTTGAGGTGTATTCTCCTCCATTATCTGACCTAAGTATCTTGATTTTTATTTCAAAGAGATTCTCTATTGAGGCTTTGAATTCCTTGAATTTTCCAAACACTTACTTTTGATTTCAAGAAGTAAACCCAAGTCTTGCGAGAATAATCATCAATAAATGACAAATAATATACATACCCACTAAGAGAGGTTGATGGAATTGGTCCACATACATCTGAGTGGATGAGCTCCAAGATTCTTTATGCTTTACTATCGCTCTTCGGGAAAAGATTATTTATGTTCTTTCCTTGTGCACCCCTTCTATGCAAGTCATCTATGTCGAAGTTCACATGGACTCTCTGTGGAGTGAGTCAAGGCTACATCTGGGTGACCTTTCATCTTATACAAGCCACCTTCTTCTATTCCAATGACAATTGCATATTCTATGATTTTTCCTTTAGGTCACATAAGAAATTCACCATCTATGAATGCAACCCTGAAACCTTTCTTATCTAAATATGAGATAGAAAGTAAGTTCTTTTTCAAACCTGGTACATATAGTACATTTTTCATCTTCATCAAGGTCCCTGAATCAAGTTTGTAGGTGGATTCTCCCACTCCTTTGATAGGGTACTGGTAATCATCTTCGAGTGTAACTTTATGGGGAAAGTTCTTTTCTATAAGGATAAAGATAATATCTCTTTGACCCATCATGTGCTTAGAGGAACCACTGTCTATGAGCGAAGTATCCTCTCCAGGTGACACGAATCTTGAGAGGGCATATAATAAAACATAGTCTTCGATCTTTTCTTTAGTCATCTTCGTGGGTGGCTCATCATCTTCAACTGCATGGGCATGGTGTCTTTTGATATTTCTCTTCTTGTATTCTTCTCTTCTAGCTGGACAATTGCTATAAATATGTCCCATCTTGTCACAATGGTAACATTGATAAGAGGAGAAATATTTTTCTCTTCTTTAACCTTTCTTAAACTTTTGGAATCTCCTTGGAGGGTTAGATTCTTTATGGAAGTGGGTGAATCTCCTTGGGGAGTGAGATTCCTTGTGTAGGTGGGTCTCCTTCTTGAAGTGAGACCTTTTCTTTCCTCCTTTAGCATGAGAAACTAGGGATTGATCTTCATTCCTTAAAAGAACTGCTTCTTGGTTAGCTACTCTTGCTTCTTCTTGAACACATTCTTCCCAAAGATTGTCAAATTGTAGTTTCTCCTTTTTGGAACAAATAGTTTGGATGAATGCATCCCAAGGTCTTGTCAGACCATTAAGAGTTGTCATTATGAGTTCATATTCATATAGTTTGTCTCCAATTACTTCTAGATGTTCCTTGAATTGAGAAATCCTAGAGAAATAGTCATGAATTGTTTCTCCTTTCTACATCTTTGTATTCTTGAATTGGGTTCTCAAGTTCAGCTTCTGGTTAATGTTCTTTCCTTCATACATTATGGTTAGGGAATCAAACATATATTTTGGAGTGTTCTTAGAAGCCACTTGAGGGATCAAGTGATATTTAATAGAGTCTTCAATGGTTATTTTGGCCCTAACCATATCCTTGTTGTACTTTTCTTTAGCTGCAGCTTATGTGGGTTCTGGTACATTTTCCTTTATGAACTTTGCAAGATCATTCTCTTCAAGAATGAGTGAAAACCTATACTTCGAGGCATGGAATTTATCCACACCTTCTAACTTGTCAACAAGTTTGGTGCTTGCAAACATATTGACCTGGAGCTGGGAAAATGACCAAAAATTGAAAGTCCTTAGAAATTAAAAATGAACTTACCTGGAGGTGTGCTTGGCTAAGGCGAGTAGGTTGGTGCAGTCTTTTTCAGAAAATCCAAATTTTACCCCTTGAAACTGAGCCTGCGCAAATCTAGACTGGTAATTCTAATATTGGTTCTGGTTTCCTGGTTTTTTGGTTTTCTAGTACCAGTGAAAACTAGGGTTTCACTTTCCAGAGGCTCTGGCCACTGAAAAGGTTCACTCAAGCTGACAATGAGTTCACTAGGCTAGGGTGCACTTCCCTAGATGGTTTTTTGGATGAAATGTTCTCTATTCAGTCAAGCTCTGAAACCATGTTAAATTTAGATATGTTATTAATTTCTTTTCAATTTTACTAGACAATAATAGGATAACCAGGATCACTGAAGGAAACACAATCACAAGGCACACAACATTTATCCTAGGAAACGCTCATGGGGGAGAAAACCCAACAAAAACTTCCTTAATATAGATTGCCAATAAAATACCAAGATAAAATACCAAACACAAGAGAATATCCAAGACTAAGCAACGCGCCTCACTCTCCTTCTTCCGGCAACTGCATCTTCCTTCAAACTTGCGCACTATATGAGTGACTTGAATGAGTGAGTGAATGAGGTGCTAGCCTCTCTTATTTATACTAGTTGAGGAGTGCTAGGGTTGTGTCTTTTCATCAAGCAAGGCTGACCTCTTCACTTAGTGGCTAAAACCACTTTAATTATCCCTAAGGACCGACTTCTCAATTACCATCATTTGATTAGGGTTTGACCAATCCACAAAAGGGGATTTGGTCATACATAAGTCTCGACATGATCAATACACAAAAGGGGATTGATCTATATGATAATAACTCATATACTTCGCAGTTACAATATTTCAACACTTGCAAGACATATTTGTTTTTGGATGTACTTGAAAGAATTTACATACAAAATGCATATCTTTAGTGTCCTAAGGTATCACATGTGACATTGGAAAGAATTTTGGCCATTGGTGACTATCCTTTGACAAGAACTACTATGTTGTCAAGTGTATATATGTTGGTTCTTATAAATGAGCAATATAGAATCAAACTACATATGGAAAATAATTTAGAATACATGAAACATGTATAAATCAACAAGAAGAAAGAAGAAGATATTATACTCAAGCAATAATGGATGCCCAAAAATCTTTATCAAACTTGTAGTCCCAAA
>ML776623.1:1204330-1218735 GCA_009831015.1 Picea engelmannii | reverse complement strand
TATTATTTTGTTATTTGATTAAATCCCCATTGTGGATTAATCAGGTCATTATTATTATTATTGTTATTAGATTAATCCCCATTGAGGATTAATCATGTCGGTAATTGTATAAGGACCAAATCCCCTTTTGCGGATTGGTCATCCGACAATTACAAAGTGTAGAATAAGAAGTCGGCCCCAGCAGTTATAATGAAATGGCCATAATTAATTAAAGGTGGGTTTACCCACCCAGAGTGAGAGGTCGGCCCTGCCAGATGGTGACTCTTCACACGTTCCAGATTGATATAAATAAGAGGCTAGCGCCTCACTTCTTACACACACTTCACTTGCTCATTCTCTTATGAGGCAAGTTGCAATTACAAGTTGGTGAGAGGAGAAGAAAGGTGGCGCATCTCTTGAGGAGGATTTTTCTGTATTGGTTGAGTTATCTCTTGAACATTGTATAAGCTATTTATGATAAGGAAGTTTTTGTTGGGTTTTCTTCCCCTAGAAAGTTTCCCAGGATAAATGTTGTGTCTCTTGTAGATGTGTATTTCTCAGTGATCTTGTTCTTATTATGCTCTTATCTTATGAAATGCAAAGAACTATAATAATGGCATAAACATTAACATGTGATGCTTGTACAAAAGCTATAAGTTGATTTTTGGATTGTCTAATCAAGTGTTGAATTCGGCCATGATATATTGTAATGATCAGAGCTATGTGAAGCTTTCAGAGAAACCGGTGTTCCATGACAGGCTGAAGTACATTGAGATCAAGCATTATATTCTCTGTGATAAAGTCCAGAAGAGAACAGTGGTTCTCTAGTATATCTCCACAGATGAGCAGATAGCAGATATTTTGGTAAAGCCTCTGTCCAAGATGAAAAGCTTGTGTACTTAAGAGACAAGTTGGGGCTCGTGGAGACGACTTCCTTATTGGAAAGGGAAGTGATTACTCCCAGGTTGGGAGGGAGCACTGATATGTTATTGATCTATGGACAGTCATTTTCCAGTTTGGAAAATGGTCCAGGATGGGAAGTTCCTTTCCAGTTCAGAAAGTGGTTAGAGATTTATGACGGACAGGCATTTTCCAGTTTGGAAGATGGTCCAAATCGAGCAGTCATTTTCATAATGAAAATGGTCTGATAGATTGTTGATGTACCATAAACAGTGATTCCCTTGTGGCCAGTGTGGGGGAATGGTCTAGGACAGTCATTCTTCTTGGCAGTCACTCTGAGTACTGGTCAAGTAGAATGGTCTGCCTCGTCGGGCAGTCATTCTTTTGAAATTCACAATTGTGAGCAGTTTCAAAGAATGGTCCGTTTTGGAGGTTGGTGCAGGAAAGTCATTTCCATGGGAAATGGTCCAGACAATCATTCCTTAGGGCAGACTCATTCTCTTTGGGTTGCACTATGATTAGTGTCGGAGGAATGGCCTAGTTAGGTGAATGGTCCAGGTTCAGCAATCAGGAATAGGCACTCCCTAGGGCAGACTGATTCTCTCCAGGTTGCACTATAATCAGTGCCGGAGGAATGGCCCAATTAGGTGAATGGTCCAGGCTCAGAAATCAGGGACAATTATTCTTCTATGCTTAAGAAGAATAGTCCAGATAGCCCATGGTTGATGCTTTACTTTCTGAGGGTAGATACCCTTCCATATCTCACAGATGTGAGTGGAAGAATGGCCCAGATGACTCAATTTATGTCATGATATTGTTTCATATAGGTTGATATCAGATGATATGATTGTTGTGGAGAATGTATGTCTTTGGACAGTAGTTGTATGTTATTGTGGTGGATGTGATCCAGTGGTAGTGAATGTGTGTCATTGGTTAGTAGTTGTGTGCTACTAGGAGTGGTTGTGTACCACTGGGTAGTAGTTGTATACTACTATGGATAGACACGGTTGTGTTCTATTGGATGGCATTGTTATGATTGCCATGGAGACTATCACTGGTGTTGGACATGATTGAAAGCTAGATGGATAGTCAGTATGTTGATGGATAGACATTATCCCTGTATAAAATGGTCCAAGACAGTCATTCTTCTAGGACGTATGTCTAGATTAGAAGAATGATTCTTGTATCACTCTGTGGAGTGAGTGACTTATTCAGCATCATGCCTGATTACTCAGATGGAATATGGCTTCGAGAGATGATGCAGTTAATGCTATCAGATGATATTGATAGTGATGATGGTGCTCATAATTTGACCATGAGATAGCATGTGTGGCTATGATGATGCTACCGGTTGAATGGTATGTTTGTGCTCAAGACCATTGCCTTTAATACCTCCCTAGATAGGAGGGAGTTTTGATATTACGGTCGTTGTAGGAGGTATTAACCTCTACATGTAACCCTGACGTGACTAGAATATTCCGGGAAACAAAAGAAACCCTAAAACATTGGATAATAACCCTAGGAGACAAGTTGACTCAAGAGAATATTTATTATTGAGTTATTAGCCTCCAGAGGTAGAAGTTGGCCCAGTTAGGTCACTTGGAGGACTATAAATAAGAGGGTGATAGAGCTTATTTGTCACTCTCACTCTCACAACTGCATAAGACCAGTGGTGCGCAAGTTTGGAGAGGAGTTGCAGCTGCAGTTGTTGCAACTGGCATTTCGATTTCGGCTTGGACTTTCTCTTTGGTTATGGTTTGGACTTTATGCCAGGTACGCTAGCTCTAGAGAGAGGTATGCTACCTTGGTTGGCTATTGGTTCTAGGGTTTGGTTTCGAAATTATTATCTCTGTCAAGGTTAAGGTGCTCGGGGGTTGTCTTTGTGACTATGGTTGGGTCACAATATTGTTATATTGTCTATGGTGAAATGAGCACACCTATTTTTCTAACACAACTCCCAAGGCCATAGTCACCACTAACCTAGTCATTCCTTAACGAAGGTAGCCAGTGAAGCTCCTTGTAGTGCCATGAATTAGGGAGGTGGTAGGTGAAGAGCACACTCTCCACCACCCCACCTACATGAAAGTAAAGTGGCTATTAGTGTTGAGGGCCACAGGAAAAGACTCCTTGTGATTATTGGTTGAAATCATCCCCTACAACTAATTCCTTCCATGCTCTCCCAGACCTCAAGAATACTTAGGTGAAGATGCAATATGTTTCGAGTTTCTAATGAAGGTGACCTCACGGGATATTAAGGGTTTGAATGACCCTAACAAATATTACATTGCAAGAGGGGCTCAACTATGAGCATGGTTGTATCGACTAAAAATTGGGGACCAACCTACAAAAGCTTTCTGTAAGGCCCTAGTTGCTAAGGAAGCTAGTGAGAATATTTTGGCCCTAAAAGCCTCCTTAGACCGAACCTTTGATTAGGAAGAAATTGGAAGAGAATTTCCAAGTCATTATAGAATAATGTTTCAAACCCAAATCCACTCTGTTGAGAGACAAGAAGCCACCCAAAAATGGCTTGACTTAGTTCCATGTAAGCTTACCAAAGTGTAGAGAAGAGAGTGTGACCTAGCCTTACATCTATATGAGCTATCTACATCATTGCATGAGATGGATGATGACAAGACCCTTGGCCTTAATGGGTTTCCTACAAATTTATAAGGCTACCTCGAAGTTTGTCATGTCAAATTTGTTGAATGTATATCATGAAGCCCTTTGCCAATGACCTTTAGGTGTGAAAATTAATGAAGGGCTTATCAAATTTATTGTCGAGGAGGTGGGGAGATCATTACCAATTGGAGGCCCATAACTCTACTTGGCACAACCTATAAACTTCTAAACAAAGTCTTGGACTTGTGTATAGAGTTCATTCTCCCTAAGATCATTCACTTTTAACAAACTAGATTAATTAGATGGAGATATATTATAGAAAACGTTATCATAGTTTGGGAAGGTATGGAGGGTGCATGTCATCCGACCTTGACATCTTGTTTATAAAAGTTGATAGAGTGGCCCTTCATTTTGGAAATTATTCCCACTCTAGGATTTGGCCCATCCTTTATCAATAGCATTGAAACACTATTTGGCGATGCCTCAAATGGTCTTATAGCATTAACACATGCTCTTCCAAGGAGGTTGGGATTTTCAAATTTATCTGACAAGGGTGCCCCTTAGTGCCAACCCACTACGTGTTGAAAGTTGAAGCTCTTAGCTACTTACTAAGCTCTAAAGGTGAGTTTGGGTGCAATTCAAGGCATGGAGTGTGCAAGTCATTCGACCTTGACACCTTGTTTATAAAAGTTGATTTAGAGAAATCTTATGATCGAGTAGAGTGGCCCTTCACTCTAAGAATTCACCTTGCTTTAGAGTTTGGCCCATCCTTTACAATCAAGCAAAGTGGCCCTTCACTCTGGGAATTCTTCTTGTGTTAAAACACTATTTGTGGATGTTTATCTTGTCTTACCATTAACATATGCTCTTCTGAGAAGGTTGCATTAGGGGAATTTTGAGGTCAAAAATGGGCCTCAAAACAAAAAATGTACTATCAAAATCAACTTAAAAATTAAAAAAAATAATAGGATTCAAGATGATGATGTCAACCATAAGGGTAAATGTTTTTTGAGAGAAAGGAAGATCGTCGATTGTTTTAGTGCCCAAGAAAGATGGGACATAGAGGATGTTTGGTGACCATAGAGCTCTCAGTAAGATTACCATCAAGAACCAATATTCTCTTCCAAAGATTGATGATATACTCGATCAACTTCAACATGCCAGATTCTTGACCAAACTGGATTTATAATTAGGTTATCACCATATTCGAGTGAAGGGGGAAGATATGTTGAAGATTGCAATCAAAACCAATCAACGATTGTACAAATGGATTGTGGTACCAATTGGTTTATGTAACACAACCACCACATTTATGATGGTAATCATCGACATTCTTCATCCATGCATTTTTTTTGTAATTGTTGAATTTATTGCAGCTACAAGAGCCATTCTCCTGGAGGATGGCATAACACCCTAGTTGTGGACTACGACCCCTAGCACACTCCTGGGGTTTCTTGGTATGAGACCAAGCAGTGAGTGCCATGGAAAAAGACCCATGTGAGGGCCCCCAGTAGATTACTGGGGTTCTTGGTCTAGGACCAAGCAGTAAAGACCCTATGTATTCTAGGGCCCCTGGATGTGTTCCAGGGAATCCTTTCCCAGTGCTTGGATTGATCCTTGGATGTGTTCCTTGGTGGTTGATATAAGTCCCTAGATGTGTCTAGGGCCCCTGGATGTGTTCCAGGGAACCCATGCTTAATGCAAGGGTTGATCCTTGGTCTTGTACCTTGGTGGATAAGACCCTAGATGTGTTTTAGGGCCCTTGGATGTGTTTTGGGGCAACCTGGTCTTTGACCAGGTAGATCTTGGTGTAATACCAAGATGTGTTAGTGTGTGATCTTTTTCCTCTCTCCCAGGATGGTCCACGGGACCTAGGAGAGTCTATGAAGATGGGCATGACCACATTGTGTAATGTACCCCCTTATGAAGTGATGATAAAGTTTATTGGTCACCTTGAGATTCATATGGACATGTTTTGCCACTAAGGAACCCCTCTTGTCTCTATCTTAACCTCGTGATTGGTCTTTGTCCTTAGTTTATGAGTTTGGGTTTTCATCTTGTGTGAGTGGGGTTTTAATTTTGTGTTTGGGGTTTTGTAATGTTAAATGAGAATATTAATTAATATTAAAATCGACATATTAATTTAATACTTATATTGATAATATGTCAATATATTAATTATTATTTTTAATAGCCTAAAACCCTATCCTCAACTATAAATTAGAACCTATCCTCGTTATCTCCTATGGTATTCACTCTCCTCACTCTTCCTATTTGTTGTGGCTACCTCAAATTGCTTTCCTCATTTATGGTACGGCTATCCTAGTGATAATTTTATCTTCAGATTTGAGGTTTTTGTTTGGATTTTTGGCTGGGAGCTTCAAGTTGTTTTTTTGCTTGTGGGTTAGAGGTATTGTGGAATCCTCCTTGGTTGCCTTGCTACCTTGGATCTCTCTCAACCCCACAGACGGTGCTATGGTGCCACGAATTGGTGTAAAGGTGCACAAGCTTGTGTATAGAGGTGTTGCGGCCCTTCCCCTCTGGCTATTGTTGTGCATATAGAGGTGTCGTGGCCCTTCCCTTATGGCTTCTACTATGTGTGTGAGGCTATAGGTGCCTCCCTTCTCCTGGATGCAAATTTGTGACATAGTGTTTGTTGGATCTCTTTATGTTGTACCTACCTGTGGGTGAATTTACTCCTTGTTATTTGTTTGGCTGGTACCTTCTTGGCTTGAAGGGTTTCTCCCTTGTTGTCATGATTGGATGGTACTTTCTTGGCTTGAAGGGTTTCTCCCTTGTTGTCATGTTTCGTTGGTACCTTCTTGCCATGAAGAGTTTCTCTCTTGTTGTCCTTTTGGTTGGTACCCTCCCTCCATAGTTGTCATACCTCCTCTCTAGATGTTGCTTAGAGTAAGGTAAGGGTTTGTAGCTTGTTGTCCCTTCTCTGAGTAAGGGACTTTTGGATTGTGTGAACTTCACTCACCTATATCAGATCAATCCCCTGTGGTGTGTAAATGTGTTGAACCTGCACAGAATAGATCTAGCTAAACAATGATACACACATTTGCAGAGAGAATAGAAGAAAGAAGAAGAAGGAGAGAAAGAATGAAAGAATTATCATTAACTGTTGTGAATAATGAATAATTTACACATGATATACTTTGTATATCTCAATGAGTTCGACTTGAGGATAACCAAGTCACCATAGTGGTGGTCTAGAGTGATCTGGACACACACTAGCAGTTACGGGAGTGAACTACCACCCATTCTAGTCTCTCAGGCAGTTACGGGAGTGAACTGCCACCTAATTGAGTTAACTAGTCAACTAGTCTTCAGTTAATTGACTGAACACAGAGTAGTGAGGAGTTAACTCAGGGAATCAAGGCTAATGCGCCACTTTGGTGATGATACCAAAGCAAGGTCGAATTAGCATGGTGATGATCCCAATGGAACATCTAAACTCAACTCAACTAGTCAATCTGAAGTGTCAACTGAAAGAGAATATTCTCCAGGTGGAATATTCTACCCTAAAATATAGGAGACTGGATAATGACTAATTATGAATAATAAACAAGGAATAACCTTAGGAAAAAGAAATCCTAAGTGTGTGTGAAGTAACTCCAACACCCCCCCTGAACATCACTATGGTGAAAATAAAGATTGGGTCCCGACAACGAGACCATGTTAGGTACCCAAGTACAAAAGATACACTGAAAATGAAGTGAGGAAAAAGGGAAAACCTCATGGGAAACCCCCCCCCCCTCAAGGTACAATTTATGTAAAAAGAAGAACTACAATTGCTAGGCAACTGTGTCCTTCACTCCAAGACGACCTCGCAGAGAATGGAATTTCTGCTCAGTGAAGGTCTTGGTGAAAATGTTTGTTGTCTGTTCTGCTGAAGGACAGAACTTTAAGTCGATGATCCCCTCGTGTACCAAGTCCCGGATGTAGTGCATGTGGATCTCGATGTGCTTCGTCCGCTACCTCTGAACTGGATCTCTGCAAAACTTCAGAGTGCTCTAGTTGTCACACCAGATGACGATCGATCGATGAAACTGAATGCCCAACTCATTGAGAAAATGTTGTAGCCACATAGCCTGAATGGTTATGTTAACTACCCCTCTATACTCTGCCTCAGCTGAAGATAGAGCAATGGCAGCTTGGTTCTTGCTCGACCAACAGATAGGCCCAGAACCAAGACTGAGTGAGTAACCAGATGTGGACTTGCGATCAATGTTATCGCCAACCCAGTCGGAATCAGTAAACCCAATGAGATCTAATGTAGAGTCTGATGCATAATGAATCCCAAAGGTGATGGTTCCCAGTACGTATTGAAGGATACGCTTTGCAGCTTTCCAATGTAGCTCATGCGGCTCCTACATGAACCTGGAAACTGCGCCAACTACATATGAGAGGTCTGGTCTAGAGTGTGTGAGATACAACAAGCTCCCCACTAGCTGTCTGTATAGTGTGTTGTCAACCAGTGGAGTCTCCCCGCCATCCTCAAGTTTGACTCCTGATAGGAAAGGAGTCAGAGCGGACTTGCAGTCTATCATGTGAAATCTCTCAAGGAGATCGTGTGCATACTTGGCTTGAGACAGTTTGATGCCTGATGCATCCTGACTGATCTCAAGTCCAAGGAAGAAGTGTAGCAGACCCATGTCCGTCATCAAAAACATGTCATGAAGAATCCTATTGACTGCAGCAATCACTGAAGTCGAGCAACTGGTGATCAGCAAATCATCAACATACAAAACTAAAAGTAGAAGTGAATCAGTCATCCTGAGCATGTATACATTCAGGTTTGATTCACAACGTACAAAGTTCTGTGACAAGAGGTAGGAGTCCATCTTGGAATGTCATGCCCTCGGAGCCTGTTTGAGGCCACATAGTGACTTCTTCAGTCAACAGACCAAAGATGAGCCCTGCATAAATCCCTGGGGCTGCTCCATGTAGATCTCCTCAGAGAGATCACCATGAAGAAATGCATTCTTCACGTCCATCTGATGGACTTCCCATCCCTTGGTTGTCGCAATGGAAAGAGCCAATCGTATGGAATCCATCTTCGCTACTGGAGCGAAGGTCTCATCATAGTCAATACCATGAACCTGTTGAAAGCCTTTGGCGACAAGCTTGACTTTGTATCTATTGATCTGTCCATCCACTGTGCTCTTAGTCCTGTAGACCCATCGGCATCTGACAAGTTTCCTCCCAGAAGGAAGGGGAACCAAATCCCAAGTCTGGTTCTCGAGGAGGGAGTTGTACTCCTCCTACATGGCGGATTCCCAAAAGGGATTTCCAGCAGCCTTGCCATAAGATTGTGGATCTGAAGACTAAACCAAGAAAAGATGCCTGGAAGGAAATGGTTCAGTCGCAGTTAGTGCAACAGGAGGCTCCTCGAAATCAAATCGAGTCCTCCTGGTATCGGTTGGATCACCAACGAGATCCCCTGCATCCTGAAGAGTAGTCTGTGCCCACTTGGGCCTCTGCTCTGGCTCTGCAACTGCATCTGGATGCTCTGGCTCTGCAACTGCATCTGGATGCTCTGACTCTGCATCCGACTATACTGACTCTGAATCTGAATCATCTGAGTCCTCTGAAGAAGAGTCGGCATGTGCATTCTCATCATCTCGGACAAGTGGAAGAGTGAAGGTGTCTGCATGCGACTGCTGAGGTACATGCAAGACACTTTCCTCGAATTGGACACTACGCTCAATGATGAGTCGGTCCGAGGAAAGATCAATAAGCCAATATCCCTTCACACCGTTAGGGTATCCAACAAAAATGCACTCAGTGCTCTGTAGATCAAGTGCCTTCCTCTTTTCAGAGGGAAACCGGGCCCATGCACGTGAACCATAAATGCGAAAGTGGGTCACTTTCAGTTTGAGGCCACTCCAAGCCTCGTAGGGGGCATTATCCTTGACAGATCTATGGGGAGATCTGCTTTGGATGTATGTTGCATAGTTAAGTGCTTCGGCACATAGTCTCTGTGGTAGTGACTATGCATGCAACATGCAAGATGCCATCTCCTTTAGAGATCAGTTTTTCCGCTCAGCAACTCTGTTTTGCTGCAGAGTATAGGGAATTGTGTGTTGCAACTGAATCCTTACCTCATGGCAAATATTGTGGATCTCATGACTCACATACTCTCCCTCGTTATCAGTTCGAAGAACTTTGATCTTCTTTCCGGACTGTGTCTCAACCAAGGCTTTGAAATCTTTGAGGTGTTGAGAGACCTCGGATTTTTGCCTGAGAAAGTAGATCCATGTAAAACATGAGAAAACATCAACAAAAATGAGAACAAACCTCGCTTTGTTGATGGATGGATGTGAAAAAGGACCCATAAGGTCATTATGGATCAGATCTAAAGGTGGTGCGGAAGCTCGCTGAGACTTTCCTTTGTCGAATTTCTCTTGAGGGTGTTTCTCGAGAACACATCCCTCACATACTCCCTTGGAGAAATGGATGTCTGGTAAACCATCAACTAATTTGTGCTTGCTAAGTTGTTGCATGTATCTGAAATTCAAATGTCCAAACCTTTCGTGCCATATCCTACTACTTTCATCAGCATGAGTAAGCAGTAAAGCAGAATCAGGTTCAATGAATTCAGAAAATGTATACAATCTAGACTGATGATTTACCTCGTCGATAGCAACCCTGGAGTTGGTTTGCATGTCGTAGATGTCCACGAAATTTGGTGTGAAGATGACTTTCTTTTCGGTGCCAAAATTTGTCATCTGATACACAGAGAGAAGGTTGAGAGAAATCTTGGGAACATGCAGCACGTTCTCGAAGCTTTCGTTGGTGAGTTCAATCCTTCCTTTGCCAGTGACTTCGACAGAAGAGTTGTTCCCCATCAGAATAGGAGGACCTTTGCATGCATCCAACGAAGAATATACTGCTTCTGAGGAAGCCATGTTATGTGATGCTCCTGATTCTATGATCCAAGCATCGAGAGAGGAGTTGATGGCAATCAAGGCATGGCTAGAATTGTCTTTCTTGGAATTTGGATCTTATGGCTTCTTCTTCTTTGCACCCTCGGGGATGCGATCTCCAAGGTTGTTTTGTTGAAGTATTTGAGACATCAGAGCTATTTGCTTTTGCAAGCATGCATATTCTGAATGGAATCCATTGTGACAGTATGTGCATTTCTCTCCTTTTCTTCCCTTTTCTCCTTTGGATCCGGAGGCATCGGTGAAGGGTTTTGTGTACCCTTCCTTCTTCGTATGTGCATGAGATTCTCGCTTATCTTTATCTTTAGATTTCTGATATTTTTGGTTGCCATCATGCACAGTAAGTGCATGTGCCCTTGGGCCTTTGATTGCACCCATGTTGATGAGCTTGGTTTGCTCTTGTGTCAGGGATTCGATAAAGTCCTCAAGAGAAGGCATCTTCCAGGTGGCTCCAAAGGCGAATCTGACAGTATGGAATGTAGATACGAATACTGAGAATTCAGGACCAAGCTTGGAGAGAATGGTGAGAACCATTTGTTTCCCCTCCTTCTATTTATCAACCCCGCAAGCTTTGAGTTGCGACAGTAAATCCTTGAATTTTGTAAAGAAATCTTGGATATTCTCGAAGCTTTTTGGATCCAATGTGAGCAGCTCCACCTCCAGCATGTGTCCCCTCATCTCATCTTGTTTACCAAAAATCCCTTCCAAGATGGTCTAGGCTTCAATGGGAGTCTTACAGGAAGATATATGAAAAAGGAGATCAGGAAAAATAAGACTACAAATTGTTCCGAGTGCCTCATCCATGCGATTTAAGTACTTGGATTTTTCTATGGCTGATGTCGGTTCTGTATCTGTATTCATTGTTAACCTATACAACCCTCTAGATCGAATATGTATGGCTATTTTCTCCTTCCATGCAATATAGTTGTAAGGTGTAAGAATGAATTCTTTTTGGAATTCCATCTTTCCGTTGTCTTCAATCTTTTGTACCTGCAAAAAAATTTGGTGTAGATTTTGCTTAGCAGTCTGTCGGCTCTAATACCATGTAAATGTGTTGAACCTGCACATAATAGATCTAGCTAAACAATGATACACACATTTGCAGAGAGAATAGAAGAAAGAAGAAGGAGAGAAAGAATGAAAGAATTCTCATTAACCGTTGTGAATAATGAATAATTTACACATGATATACTCTGTATATCTCAATGAGTTCGACTTGAGGATAACCAAGTCGTCATAGTGGTGGTCTAGAGTGATCTGGACACACACCAGCAATTACGGGAGTGAACTGCCACCTATTCTAGTCTCTCAGGCAGTTACGGGAGTGAACTGCTACCTAGTTGAATTAACTAGTCAACTAGTCTTCAGTGAACTGACTGAACACAGAGTAGTGAGGAATTAACTCAGGGAATCAAGGCTAATGCACCACTTTGGTGATGATACTAAGGTAAGGTCGAATTAGCATGGTGATGATCCCAATGCAACATCTAAACTCAACTCAACTAGTCAAACTGAAGTGTCAACTGAAAGAGAATATTCTCCAGGTGGAATATTCTACCCTAAAATATAGGAGACTGGATAATGGCTAATTATGAATAATAAACAAGGAATAACCTTAGGAAAAAGAAATCCTAAGTGTGTGTGAAGTAACTCCAACATGGTGTAACATGCTGTTGTTGAATATAAGGGTTTACTGTTTGAGTAAATTGTTTGGGGTTATTGTTATCTTTTCTTGGGATTTCCTATTGGCAAAACAGTCCTAAAGTTCTCCTTGACAGAGATCAAACCCTAAGTGGTTGATCCATGAACCTAAACAGAGATCAAACCCTAAGTGGTTGATCCATGAACCCTAAGTGCCTCTGAGCATATTATACAGAGGCACTTACATTCACATGTGTGTCAAGTATATCTCTCATTATTCAAGAGGTAAGTTTCAGATTCACTTGCTTCAGTTTTAGATTTACTTGTTTAAGTTTTAGATCTACTAGTTTTAGCTTCTGGTTTACTTGTTTCAGTTTCAGAGATCTAATTGTTATATGCTCAGAAATATTCGTTGTTTCAGATCTACTGTATTTCTTATTTGCTTCTAATCAAAAATCTTTATTTAGATCTGTTGTGTGTGTATGTTGATCTAGCAAACATAAAATTTTAAAAGTATTATTCTTTTGTTTTTCCCTATTTCTAACAGTAATGATCTATTTAGATGGCATCTTTGTGTTCACTGAGACTTGGAAATATCATTTGATGCATTTGAAGAAAAAATTTGAGACAATGAAAGTC
Source organism: Picea engelmannii (assembly GCA_009831015.1). NCBI lineage: Eukaryota > Viridiplantae > Streptophyta > Pinopsida > Pinales > Pinaceae > Picea > Picea engelmannii. Next base: position 1,206,004 of record ML776623.1, on the reverse strand, counting down.
GCCCTGATAACCATCATTTTGAAGAAATGTGAATTTTCCAAAGAGTCTTTGGTATACTGGAATATGTAGTGGGAGGAGGAGAGCTAAAAAAGATCCTAGCAAAAGGCCTTCCAATGCTCATGAAGTAAGAAACTGTGGGGACAACCAAGCAAAGGAGGAATTCATTGCCTATTTCTCAACTATAGCAAGTTTCGTTGCACACTTTGACATCAAACAACTAAGCTTTTCATTGGGGAAAGCTCAAGAATTGTTTTTTGATAAACTCAAGAAAATCAACCCTGCTCTAGTTTTAGTATTGCAAAAATTGTGACAACTATTTGTAATGTTATCAAAGCCAGAGCTAGAACTGAATCAATGTATCCCAAAATCACAAGCCAGACTCAATCCAAGAAAAGATCAATCAACTAAAAAATATAAAAAATATCCAGATTTTGATTATATATATATTCATCAATGTAAATCAAAGCCATTTGACACCAAATATGCAAAGTTTTCTCATGTGTAAAGCATGGACGGGTGAATATAGTAAAATGGCATCCACTGCAATACATATATGCTTAGTCACCTGGTTCGTGTTCGTGTTCGAGTTCGACGAGCTTGAAGTTCGCCAAAAATTCGACAGTCAAATTTTTGGGGATAAAATTCGGCATTAAGTTCAACATAGTACAAAATTTGAAAAAATAAAAAATATATATTCAATACTCTTCTTATAAGTTTATCATACATCTGATAGAAATGAAAATAGCATACCAACATGATTAATCATGAAACATATATATTTTAAAAACACATCGTCTTGTTCAAAAGCTAAAAACATGTTCATGAAAGTTTAAAACATAGCATTAAAGACATGAACATAACATTAAAAAGTTTTACAAAAGTCAGCGTCCAAAAAGAAAACTAGAACAGGAACACAAGTTTCATTCTTGATGTTCCTGTGGCCTACTTGTTACATCAAAAAGCTCTATATCATCAAGAGCAGTAGGGGCAGTAAAACCACTAGAAGCATGACCATCACTGAATTCAACACTAGCTGAGGATCTATCACTCTCAATGCCAAGATCATCTCCATATTCTGGTGCATCTGGAACAGGACTGAGCCATGGAGTAGAAGAATTGGATGAGTCTTTGGCCACATTCTTTAAAACCAACTACAAGTTACTGCGAACATAAACAAGATCTTCTAATTTTCCAGATAACAATCTATTTCTTTTCTTGGAATGAATATGGTTAATGGAACTCCAATTCCTTTCACAAGCTTAGGCACTTGATCCCTGGCTCAAGACACAAATTGCAAAATTTTGCAATTCTAGGTTACATGATCCATAAAATTCCCACCATATTGCTCCAACAACTTTATTCCTATCATACTTTGTTGATTTGGTTCCAAATACCCCTTCTTGTAATCTGTATGCTCTGAGTTGAGATCTAACAGAATATGCAATCGATGGATCTAGAAGTAGCTTGTCAATAGTCTCATAAAGTCCACTCATGACTTCGTCATCCTAATGTCTTGATATTCCAAACAATGTAGGGTCTAAATAGCAACCTGCTGCATGTAAAGGACTATGCATCATCTTCCATCTTCGATCAATTACCTCCCATATCTCCTGGTAATTAGCTTCCACATTATCAAAAGCAGTTGCAATGGCTTCCTTGCAACGATCCATGCCC
>ML776623.1:1178975-1199723 GCA_009831015.1 Picea engelmannii | reverse complement strand
ATGTAATAGTATTTGATCTCTATATGCTTCACACAACTTTGATTATCACAATATATCAAAGTTGGCTCCAACTCTAGATCAAATAACCCTGAAGCAGCTTCTGAAGCCACATTGCTTCACGGCTTGCAACATTGGCTGCTATATACTATGCCTTTGTTGTAACTGAGTGCCACTGACGCCTGAAGCAACATCATGATGTGTTTTTTCGGTCCACTGCACTCCCTACCCAGTCAGAGTCTGTATAACCCTGCAGCTTCACATCTCCATCCAAAACATCTCAATCCATATCCAATTGTACCATGTAGGTACCTCAAAACATGTTTTGTTGCTATCTAGTGTACATGTATAGGCTCAACCATGTACAAACTCAAAGTACTCACTGCAAAACATATGTCTGGCCCGGTGTTAACCAAGTACATCAAGGATCTGATCAACTGTCTATACATCATGGGATCCACCAAATCTGAAGATGAATCACTCAAGAGCTTCATATTTGTCAACATAGGTGTGGCCATGGACTTGCAGTCCATCATCCTGAGTCTCTGCAGGATCTCAACAATATATTTTCCTTGGCTAAGGAAAATCTCATCTGCCACACCTCCAATACCATCAAATCCAAATCCTTCATTTCGAACTCTAAAGTGAGTTCCCTCTTACACCCATCTGTGAGCTTCTCATCCCATGTAAGAAATGGGTCATCCATATATAAGATCAATGGGCAACCATTCCCAAGCTCATCGAGTAGTTGTTTGATCTGGCATATCATGCCATGGGTGCCTGCTTAGGCCTGTACAAAGACTTCTTCAATCTGCAGCCATGAGACTCCTTCTCATGTATCTTGTGGTTTCTCTAATGTACACTTCTTCTGGCTACTAGAGAAAGTGTCTCGTCATAATCTTCTCCCTCTTCCTTAGAGACTCCTCTGGCCACAAATCAAGCTTTGTACATCTCTATGTTGCCATCTGCAGCATGCTTGATCTTGTAGATCAACTTGGAAGTCACCACTGACTTTCCTTCTAGTCTTGGAACCAAGGCAAGATCCATATCCCAGTCCTTCTGACTAGCTTCCTCCTTTGTCATTGAAACAAGGGAATCCTCCCACGAGGTCTCATATCTCCTCGAAGCCTCTGAAGCTTCGATCTAGCCTCTTGTCTCAGGTCTGTCGGTCCTGGAAGACGTCTCTAAATCTGAGGAGGAATAATTTATGAATGAAAGTCTCTAAGCCACTGACTCTCTCTGAGATCAGGCTCACTCTGAGTCTGCATGCTCTCTCTGAAGCTTGACTCCCTCTAAGTCTATATAATCTCTGGAGCCATCTGCTCCCTCTGCATGTGCTAACCTCATCTGAAGTTTGATCTCCTATGAACTGTCCTGGGGAGGCTACTCCTCCCTACTAGATCCTGAGGGCTGACTCCCTCTGAATTCTAGCTCCTTCTGAGTTGGTACTTGGTGGGGCCCCCTGCCTCACCACTGGTGAAGCCATATGCTCCTCCTCATGATATGCTTATCAATGCCTTATATCTATATCTCCTTTGCATTCTGCAAAGTATCATGGGACCATGTTGGTCTCTTCTTGGTCACTGTAACGATTATGGGTAGGCCCTTCTGGCTCTACTGACTCTTCTTGATAATCTGAAGAGTGATTAACTTAACTAAAGGGATCTGTATGGTCATCTTCGGAGCCTTTTGCTCTCCAAAATCGATCTCCATATGAAATACTTTGTATTCGCAAAAGTACCCTTCTTGCTAGAAGGTTCTAACTTTGTCCTCTTCTCCTTCATTACATGGATGTGCACAACTCTATGTTTGGATAGTTTGCTCCATGTCTCGTCTAGAGACCATCTAAACTGTTGTCTCCTGCAACAGTCATTATAGCTCCCTCTCAGAGCTATTACATGTGACCTACCCGGAACAAAAAACAAGAACAACAACATCTCCATGGTAACCTCCATGGAATTTATAAGATAACTTGCTTGGAACAAGGTCAACAACCAAGAACATCTACTAGAGGAGATCAATTTATCTTGTAAAAAAGTGCATTATTAATATGAGCATTTACTTAATGGTAATCATACCAACAATAATCAAGTGTTACTAAACTAGCAATAGAAATAACAATAATTGAATTCTAAAGACTGTTATTCTAGTTACAACACTTACTTAAACTGCAGCAATATAAAATATCAAACCTGATATGCAAACTTGGAGTTTAGTTGTTGTTGTCCCACTTGAGTTGTCTTCTATAGTTTCCTTGATCATGTGCTTGGAAGCACCACTGGCTAAAAGACATACTCTTCATCCTTTGACTTCTGCTCTTCAACGTCTGTTGCATGTACATGGTGCTTCTTCTTTCCCTTTTCATGTTTAAGAGGACATTGTGCGACATAATGACCCATCTCCTTATAGTTGTAGCCTCTGATCTTCGATGCATCCTTCTTATAACATGATCTCTTAGATTTCTTCGGACTACCTTCTTCCCTTTCTTTCCTTTTCTTCACTTGAGCAGCAAGGGCTTGATTTTCATCATCATTTGTCTTATGTGACTTGGATATCAATATGGATTCATCTTGGGTACAGTCTGCCATGGATTCATCTTGGGTACAGTCTGCCCATAACTTGTTAAACTTGGGCAATTTGCTTCTAGCGCAAATCCCTTGAACGAATGGATCCCAAGAGGAAGGAAATCCATTGAGTGTAGTAGTCACAAGTTCAGCATCATCCACTGGATCCCCAATGGCTGCTAACTGGTCTTTGATCTGTGAGATCCTCATGAAATAATTGGCGATTGTTTCAAACTTGTTCATTGTCGCATTTCTGAGTTGATTCCTTAGAGTACGCTTCTGGTTGGTATTCTTACTTTCATAAAGTCTTGTTAAGGCATCAAACAAGTCCTTCGTTGTCTTCAATTCTGATACATTAGGTATTAGATGGTCTTTTATTAAGTATGTCAATATCCTCTTAGCCTTGATCTCATTCTTCCTGAAGTTTGCTTTAGCGTCTTCTTCTTTTGGTTCTGGAAGCACCTACTTGACATGATCCAATAACTCATTCTCCTCTAGAATGAGGAGTACTCTGTGCTTCCAGGATCTAAATTTATCTGCTCCATCCAATCTACCCTCAACTCTCATACTAGTTGACATTTTCGTCGGTAGAAACCCTAGATCTGAGAAATTTCAAATTTTCGGATTTCACCAAACTACAGACTGAAGGTCACAGGAGGTGTGCTATGGTAGGGTGAACTTCCCAATGAAATAATTATCCCCAACGATCTTGAGATAGTGCTCAACGAGCTTGACAAAGAGAGTGTGATGCAACAGCAAGGTTACTGCAGCAAGATCTTCCTTCCAGTGGTCAAACTATTCTAAAGGTAACCTACTCTAATACCATGTTAGAGTTTCTTTATTAATAAAGCAGTAGAGTTACCAGTGTTCTTTTATTCTTCTTTAACATTAACTTATATTTCATGAACTGAGCAATAGCAGCATAAACAAGAGACAAAAGAACACAAGAGATTTATCCTGGGAAAAACCTAGCAACCTTAGATAGATTTTGTTCACAAAGCAAGACCAATCATGAACAAACAAATAAACCCTAGCTCAAAGTACAACCAGAAATACCACCCCAGTTGTAGCAGCAGCACTAACAAGAGGAGCACACCTCTACCAAGGGTAGCGCACAAGAGAGAGAGAGAGAGAGTAACCACAAAATATAACCAATATCTAAGATGTTGTAGTAGTTGCGCCTTCCTAGCCTCAGACCTGCGCCTTCTTGCTTCGCTGCAACTACGAGTGAGTGTATCTTCAAATGAGCAAAGCGTCACTATATTTATATTGGTCTATCAATGTACTGGGGCCGTTTTCTTATCTGGAATAATTCATTTTCCACTTTATTAATTCATGTGGGCCGACTTCTTATCTGGAGGCTTATATTTTCACTTTAATCTTTTCCTTGTGGGTCGACTTCTCTTATGGGGTATTTCCACATCTGTTCAATGGTTCTCTTGCTTTTGGAATCTTCCTCTTGTCTAAGAAAGGTCGTCTAGGAGGGAAAGTACCTCCCACAGCTACCAAAACATCAACATGTTCTTCCTCATACAAGGGTGAAATTCTTTATGTGTTGGCTTTCTTCATATTCATGGTGATGTACTTGTTTATGTGATGGGTTTTCTCTCAAGGTTGGGTTTCCAAGGACAAAATCTTGTGTCTACTATGCATGGTTATCTTTCTATGATTCTGTTGTTTCCGCTACAAATTTATTTTGGTTGAGATTCTCAGTGTATAATTATTCTATGATAACAGTGGCATAAAATTTTGTTTGAAATCATAAGGAAATATTTATCAAATCTGGAAACTGAAAATTCAACATAACTCCCCTAACATCTAAGGCCGAATGGAGGAAACTCTATATGGAGGTTTGTCTAGAGGAGGACTTCGAAGAAGAAAAAGACTACACAATGTATTGTAGCCTGGAAGGAAGATAAGATAGGTGTGACAGAATGTGAGGGAACATGGTATGCAGTTAAGAAGCCATGGTTGAAAAAAGAAATGGGAAGTGACATAAATAGCTTGGCATTGTGTAAGGATGTCAAGTTTCAAGCCATCAACAGGGAATTGAAGGTGAGAATTCTAAGTGATCCTTCATGGACGTAGGGTTCCCACTAATACAACAAGCCATTAGGATTAACCAAGCAAAATAAGGTGAATTCAAACTCTTGTGCAAAAAATAACCATTAATAGATGTAGTAAATGTTGTAATGGAGGCCACTAGAGTGAGAAAACAACTCCTTTATTCTTAGACCTAAAAAATAAACAAAGAGGACGAGCCATGGATTTCTTCTTGTTTCAAAGGGGATTTGGTTTATTGATTTAGGGGTTTTGCATATGCCATTGCAAAATAAAAGCAAATAATCCATTTCCCCAATTCCATTCTAGTGCATAAAAATGAAATACATAAGGAAGATAAGGTAGGTGTGGGAGAAAGAGAGGGAAGATGGCATGCAAAAGAAGCCATGGTAGACAAAAGAAATGGGGAGTGAGAGGAGTAGCTTGGCATAGTGCAAGGATTTCAGGGTTCAATCCATGAACAAAGGGTTGAAGGTGATAACCCTAAGCGATATTCCATGAACGTAGGGTTCCCACTAATATGTTAATTGGGTTTGTTACCTCCCCATGCATAGGGATAACTAGAGGAGATCATGTCTCATGGCCCACAATGAAGACATTGATCTCGATGACAATGATGATTAGCATGTCCACCCATGCAACCCAACAACCCCCCTCAGATGCCTCTTTCACTTTGGTCAGCAAAGCTCATCACATCCAGTCAACATAGTCTTTGGGAGATGGTAAGCAAGCTTCACCATGAGGTATGTCAGTCCTTCTTTCATGTAGATTGTTGTGCTTAATATACTAAGCATATGAATGAGGATCATTGGTTGAAGTTGGATAATGGATCATAAGCTCAAGAAGCTATGTTTGTTTCCTTGTTTCACCTTGGTGGCAAACATTTGAACCCTAGTCCCATGTTGTCACCCCCAATGAAAAGGGGTACTACTGGGGGGCCCTCACAAGGGTAACATTTTGTTTCCCCGCCATACTTAACACTTACCATCTTGGAGCCTGTCGCAGTGTGCTAAACTTCGGTAATTGGTCATGGTTCATTCTCTCATGAAAAGAGGGGTTAAAGGCCCAGAGGTTGATTGCAACTGCTAGTAAAAATAATAAATAAAGAATGATGTTAAAGAAAGAAAGAGATACTAGCAAGGACTCTAAAAAGCCAATCCATACTTGAGCTCTACCCCTTTCCGCGTTCACCCCGATCCCAAAGCAATGATGTTATAGCTTGAAATCTTATAAAGGGGACTTGCAAATATGATAAAAAAACAAATAAAAAGGTAGATTAAGGGTTCTTTTCTTTCCTACTTCCCCTAGGACATATCCCTCTACTTGGGTCTTTTCTTTCCTGTCTTGGTTGGCACACCTAATAGGGTCTGAAGATGGTCCTCCAATATTCGAACTTGCCAACTTACATAAATTCTTGAGCTAATATGAAATTTGAAGGGGATACTTGATGTGAACTGTTTATGTGGCTTCTATCTTAAGTGACATCTTACTTGTATGATCTAATGGCTTTTATACCTTGTGAACATTGGTTTTACTTGACTCCCTGATTTGATTTGATTTGGATGCACCTGACATGGTTCTTTGAAAGACGTCCCATGCTTTGACCAGGATGTTGTGCCTTTATTTCAAGATATGGAACATGTGATGGAGAGCATTGAGGCATTGGATGGCTTGACACACTTAGTTATAGGCTCTCATGCCTTCTAGACCTTGGACGACGAACATATGGGCTTGTATTTGCTAGATATGGTCATGGTGGCACGGACATGGGAAAAAAATCCCACATCTCGGGCACTAAACCCCGGAGATTATCACATATGGAGGGTTCGGCCCCACTTCTAGCATGGATTGTTGACATTTTACTCAAATTATGTGGACAAATGTGCTTGGTTACCTTATATAAATAGAGGAAGCACTTGATTCATTTTATCATCATCACAACTCCTCACATTTGTGAGAGAGCACTCTAAAAAAGTTCACTCTATCTCTCTTTTTCTCTTGGAATCTAGTGCGCATCAATTGGAGAAAGATTTATTTGGATGCTTTGTCTCTTGTTGATGGTTGGATGGTGAATTAGGGTTTCCTCATGTATGCACTTGGCTTAGTAAGTCTTCTTTGTTCAAGTTTCTTGCTTGTGTATGGTATACTTTTTGGTAAATGCTCTTTTAGAGGCTTAATTGTTGCATGTACCTTGTATGCTTGAAACCCTAGGAGGGATTAAGAGGCTTTATTCCCCTCCCTACTTCAATTATCTTTAATTGTTGAAGCATTTAGATGGTTGTTCTAGGGATTAAGAGGCTTTATACCCTATGGTTCTTGTCTTGGCTAGTTTAAAGCCTAGGGATTAAGATGTTTTATTCCCCTAGGACGACCTAGTTCAATTAAATCTTGTTGCTAAAGGTTAGAGGAAAAACGACACCTAGGGTTTATGAAGCTATATGCCCTAGGGTTTGTTATAAGAAGTTGAAGCTAGGGTTTATGAGGCTATATGCCCTAGCTTGATCTTCACACCTCTTGTACCTAGCAATTCTCATGGTGTGTTGCTTGACTCCATTTCCCAAGAAAGAGAAACAACACTAGTCTAGTTGAATGCAAGTGATGGTTAAAACCCTAATTAAATTTAAATACTGTCTCTCAAAACACTCTCTTAAATTGAATTTATGACATCATTTGCAAGCTAATTGTACTCTAATGCTTGGTATAATCATTGGTTTACTTGTTGCTGTCATAAATTCAACAGCCATCAGGGCAGCAGATTTTTGCTGCAAATTTACTTAATATTGTGGCAAAACTTGCCCAGAAATTTGTTTTAGCAATTGACTATTATTTTCCATGTTGCAAGCTATAATTTAGAGAATAAATTGTTAATTTTCTAGGTTGTATTTCTTGTTGCTATTATAAATCTTTCATTGTTGATATTAACTGGTTGACTGCTGCAAATTTACAACAGCAATAGGTTTTACTTGTCATCTAGTGTCTAAAGGTGATTAATATGTGAATTAACTTGGTGATTGATGATTTTACGCATTGAAGAGTTTCTTGTTTCATACAGGTTGCCCAATTACCTCGTTAAAACCAATTTATTCTTTCAGCTTTCCTATACCTAGCCTGACCATCTAAGTGACCAAGATAGGGGGCTATAGGCTTGGCTAATATTGCTATTTGATCCCTTGAAATCACTAGGGAAGCCTCCCTTGTGTTGGATTTCTTTCCTTCACTAAAACGAGGGAAATATCTGCTTAGGTGACAATGATAGATATTTTCAATTGTTACCCAAGATTGGTGTCTTGTGGAGGCTTTGCACAAGTACCAATCGTGTGATAATAGGGTTTAGCTTGGGTGGGTTGGGAGAATGATTGTTATCCTCCCCACCCGGGTTCATTTACCGCAAGTGACATGTTGAGCTCTTAACGAGTATATTATTGTAATGGCTTAAAGCCCTATTGTTGACTAACCTTGTGCCTTGAAGATTCGAGGGTTTACCCTAGGTACCATCCTTGAAATGAAGGGAAGTACTCGGGGGCATAGTTACCAAAACAGGACCGGTCGTTGAACCAGTCGACCCAAAAAACTGGAACCGAACCGGAACCGGTAAAAAACCGGATCAAAAAACTGGTCCCTAAAAATACATTAAATATTCTAATTTTGAAAAAAAATACATATTCATGTGCATCCATCAAAATGGGAGTGGGGGAATGTATACTTAGGAATGTATACTTAGAATACTCGCAAAATGATGCCAGTTGATTCCAATTGGGGTGGGGCACAAAGGGATTTTGGTTGCAAAATATGATTCTCTACTAACTAGGAAAAATGTGTACAATCAACAAAACATGAGACTCAATAGAGTTTGCCTCTTGTAGCATTTAACCTAGAACATTACAACAGGGTGTGCAACTGCATACATCATCTAACATTCTTAGAACATTGGATTGTCTGTATTAAGCAAAAGAAATAGAAAACTGCAGGCATGGTTTCCGGACAGGGATATCTGAAGGTGTAAGGCATAATATTGTACACACAAATATGCATAGTAGAGTAACAACTTATTCTAAAGATCAAACTCATTTATCTCATACAACTTTTGGATTCTGAAGATTGATAATCTTTTGTGCTAGGAGAAAAATATGCCATTTATCATGTGCTTTGTTATAGAATGCTAACTGGTGGTGTAAGGGCTTGAAATCCTGGCCACCACTTCCATATAGGCATAATTGAAACATATATTCTCATAATTCATGAGATGATCCTCTGTAGCCTGAAAAGCAAGAGAAGAAACCACAATGATAATATGCATTTCAAGAGAGATATTTTCCAATCCAGCCAGTATCATATAATAGACTCTTAGACTTAATTCAGCTCATCAACCCTTGAGCAAAGAGAGACAGACTTACTCAAGCAATTAGTATAATGGAGCATAGTAACGGGTTCGTATTAGTGGATGTAAGGAAAAACTCAGCCTCATTCCTCAATGGTCGGCAAGTATGATTTAGCACAGCGACAATCACCACTCAAGCTCCATACCATGAGATTAACCAAAATAATTCCTTGGACCAACACCAAAACAGAGAGGGAGGGCTCCAAAAATTTCTTTTGATCAATGATATTCTATATATAAACCCTCTCTATTTAGCATGAATGTTGAATGATGCAGCAAACAAGAGAAAAACAAGTACTCTTAACCTTAGCTTATGGAATTCAACTAGAATAGAATAATGGTTTGAGAAAAAAATCGGTCGGTTCGGGCAAAAAAACCGGTTCCGTACGGAACTGGTCAAAAGCGGTTTGGAGGGGCGGTTCGGACCGATGGGGTCTACAAACCAGTCGGACTGGTCGGTTTTACCAGTTCCGATCCAGTTCTAGTAACACTGCTTAGGGGTTTTCCCTAGGCTTAGTAACCTGGAAAAAAAAAAGGGTTCCCACTAATATAACAACAAACTGTTGCAACTAAGGAAACAAAATAAGGTGAATTTGGACTCTTGTGCAAAAAACAACCATTAATAGATGTAGTAAACATTGTAATGGAGGCCAAGGAGATCACAAAGCAACTCCCCCATTCTTATACATAAAAATAAACAAAGAGTACAAAGGGGACAGATCATGGATGACCAAGGACCCTACAAAAACCATGAAATAAAAAGGACAAGCAAGGCCTCCTAAGAAGAGTTGAAGCCTCAAATAGAGGAAAACCAATTCTCAACTAAAAGGACACAAAATGTACATAAAAATGTCAATAAAGCGTAGCAACAAGAAAATTTGTGAGATTTTGAAAAAAAACACTCAATTTCATGGGGTAGTGATGGTTTAGTTGGAAATAGAAACAACCAACTCTCTATTTTCTATGAGACTAGAAAACTATTGCAACACAACCAAAAGAAACTCACAGATGGGGAACTTTTTGCAGAACAATTTGAGGATTCGCAAACATGAAAGGAAGCAAAAGGTGGGAATTCCCAAATTGAAGCAACCAGGGCAAAGGGCAAATGACAAACGTTTTACTCCGAAAACAAGTAAAAGACACATGGGTTCCAAAAAGAGCACATTCGTTGATAACACCGAAGGCTAAACAAAGGTAGGTGATGCTCCACTAGGCTAATTTATTTAAATGGATGTGGTCTACACATTAAACTGTTAAATTTTTAATTAAATAAAGTACCAAGGCAAGTGTTTCTCTTCCCTAAGCGCCTAAGGGGGAGAAAGTGCCTAATGTGGGTCCTAGTCATTTAATTTGTGAGATGCAAATTAAAAGGTGACTTTATGACTAAAGTGAGGGTGAGTGAAGAGACACCAAATCTCAGCCACCCATCTAATCTAATCTCAACCGTTAGATTAGAAAACCCCTCACCTTCCCTCATGAGGTCGATTAGGGCAAGAGGGCGCACCCATTGTGGGTAGTTCATTCATTTCTTGTTGAGAGAGCAAGAGAGAAAAGAGAGGAGGTCGCGCTCGAGAAATAGAGGCAGCATTTGCAGAGCTAGGCGCACATCCCAAGGCAGCAAGCTAACATGGATATCAAGACAAGGTATAGCCATTAATGCAGACCGTACGGTACGGATTTCTAGAGGTCGTACAACCATTTTTTCATGCACAGAAATTGAGGGAGACAGCAAAATAATTTCTGAGTTTGGCACACATCCCAAGGCTTTCGTACAGCCATTATTGGCACAGAAATCGAGGTAACTACTGCAATTAATTTTTGAGTTTATTTGCGTACAGTCCGTACAGTTTGGCACGAATTTCGAGGGTCGTACAGCACGGTTTTCAAGGAGTTGTTCATGCTGGGTTTTTCATACAGTATTAGTAAATTTTTGGCACGGATTTCAAGACAGTCCATACAACATTAATTGCTAGGACAGTCGTACAGTGGTACGGATTTCTGGGACAGAAATCGAGGAGCATTTTCCAGAACTATTCAGAAGGATTTTTTGCGAAAGAAAGTCCAGATAAGTTTGTGTAAATTTCTAAAGATGAATATGCTGTAAAAGAAATTTCTCAGAAGCTCAATAATAATAAAAAGCCCTCTCTCACTGGTTTTCCCCTTGTGGGCTTTTCCAAGGTCGAAGTTAGACCGAAAATTCTTGTCTCTAAATTTTCTGAGTTTTGCATACTACTGATATTTTATTTCTGCATTGAAAACAATGTTTAGAATCCTCATGTTTCAGTTCTGAAGTTTATTTTCTGCTAAGTTTTTATATGTTGGAACTGTGCTAAAACTGGGTTTGGGCATTTAACTTTGGCTAAAAAATCAGCGAGACTGAAACTGGGTTAGGGTCTGAAATTTTAACATAAACAAGGTAGTCAAAGTCAACACTCTTGGTTGGCCCTACCTAATGGGCTCTAAAAAAGGCCACAAGTGAGAGCAATATTGGAAGGAATACTGGGGTAATGTGATAAGTCAAAGTCTATAATTAGATTAATGTGATAAGAATTCAAGGTTGGTAAAGGGAAAATGAAAAGGCAGAGATCAATTAAATATAATATTTGAATGTAGAAAAGGACACGAGAAAGAAAAGATGAACCATCCTGCAAGGTTAGAGCACCTTTGAAAAATCATCATAGCTCATGGTAGTACTAACAACCAACGTTTTTTGGTTACATTTTCTCCCACAGATGGAGCAACATGTCGCATAGAGTGAAAGAATCTTTACATGCATATTAAATGTCGAAAATGGAATTAGAAAAATAAAAAAAGGATCATTTTCTTAGAAAGGATTTTAGAAGGAATCCTGATCCTCGGGCCCCACAGAAAATAATAAAGAACGAGGATCAAAAAATTCCAATGGACTTGAAACAATGGCAATGGAATATGGAAAACCTCAATGGCAATGGAATATGCAAAACCTCTGAAGCATGAAACCAAACCCTTTGAAGTAAGCACAAATCAAATAATGTTGATCAATAAACCCTCTCCTTTTTGTCCAACTTTGCCTTCTTTTCATCTTAGCACTGGACATTCAGTGACTAAAGCTAGCTCTTGAGTTATCCCCATCCTTTGAAGAGTGGAAAGTAGTTTAGCTCTCAGATTATTTGTTACAATTTTGGTGACTAGCATTTCCCCATGGTTAGTGCCAATCTAGTTCATCCTTTTGGTGGTTCTGTTTGGGTGAAACCACCATCCATGGGTTGCATTTTCTCTTCCTGGGGGAAGATCCCTTCTTCTCCATTTCCCTTCTTGTTTGTTGGAGAATTCTTGTGTGTGCCTAGCTCCCCCTTTTTCTCTTCTCGATTCCTTCATTGTATCTTTTTACTAATGTGTCTCCCTTTGCCTCCCGATTAGTCCTTTCCAATTTGTAAACTCTCTCATGCGTCCTTGAGTTTTTGTGGCTTCTCTTGAGTTTGTGTTGAATCTACTTGGGAAAAAGGCCCTCTTCTTTCCCATCCTATGGGGCCCTGTCTCCTTACTGCTCATCTCCTTGGGCATGCTGAACTTCTTGTGGGAGCCTCATTTCCCATGTCTTTATCTCTTGGATCCTCACTTGTGCTTTTTAGTACAAGAACTAATCCTATCTTGGTCTTAACTCTATGAGCATTCCTCCTTCCTCCTTTGTTTTCTCTCTCTTATCTTTTTCTCTTTTGAAAGGGAATCCACCACTATAACATGTTGCTCCCTCCTTTATTTATAATTTTGTAGGCATTTGGATGATGGAGCTCGCTAGTGGTCTCCTTGTTATTAATGTTTTGCATCCTTCACTCAAATAAGTTTTATGGGCATGTTTAAATCTTCTTGTCATTATTAATTTCCTAGAGCAGTTTACAACTTTACTTTGTCATGCCTCCTCCATCGTGCCTCGTGTTTTCCCCTTGGTTTATTTTTAGTTCTTTTATTTTTCATTCTTTTCTTTATTGTGTTCATTGACATAGCAACCTTGACATCCTCTTTTTACACCTCATAATGATTGGACACTTCCTACATGGAGGTGTGGTAAAGGAATCCTCATTCCCATCCTATTGTAGTGGTGCACAATTACTTCATGATTTTTTTTATATTAAGATTTATTTCCTCTTGTCATTATTAATTTCCTTCCCACCTTTATTGTATTTTGGAATGACAAATTCTGCTCCTTAGTGAAAAATATTGCAGGGGTCTAAATCTCCCTTGGATGACATTCCTAATTTCCGTAGGATTGCGATTGACCAATATATCTATTTCGTTTGGTTTTCCCATTGAACTCTTATAAATTATTTCGGCATCCTTCCTTCCAAACACAAGTCTTTCTCTCTATCAATTTTCTCTTAGATAATTTGGTATCTTAAATAAAACTAATATGATGTATTCATTCTCAATGTTTCTCTCAAGGCTTCTTTTCTTTAACTCATAACCATTGCCCTTAATTTTCCAGGATAAAATCATCACGGTGAAAACATAATAAAACTTCTTTTAATAGTATTTAGATCAAGGTCTACTTAAATTGTAGATTCTAGATACTCCAAGAATTGTAATATTTGGGGATGGTTAGGTGTGTTTTTCCCTCTATAGAAATTTTTATTAATATGCTTTTGGCACCGATTTGAAATGTTTGATTGGCTCTCTTCTTGTAACTTTTAGGAATTTGATTTCCTACTAGGAGCCCTTGATTGGACGGTTTTAAGGATTATAGGTTTTAGTTGTAGTGCTTAAATGAATAAGACTTTTTGGAAGAGCCTTGGGAGAGGGCTTCTTTGAAGGTTGACATTGAACGCTAGCAACGTGCTTAGGGCTTGGAACCATATTCTCCAATCACCAAGAGAGGTTTCACAAGGGGAAATGATTGAGAGAAAATTCATGGCTAAGGGATTAGGGTTTACAAAATTGAGATGCTTTGAAATATTTTCAATAGAAACATTAGGAGAAGAAGCAAACTTACCGAGATCCTCTCCTTTAGCTAAAGTTGAGAATTGATATTTGAGCAAGATATAATCGATTATCAAAAAATTAAGGTATATTTTCAGTAAAATCAATGGTTAATTTTTACCTAAAGGTCCAAGGTCCAAGCTAATGAAACTAAACCCAAGAGAATTTGGAAATGACGGGGAGAGAGGAAATATGATGGCTTCATGGTGCAATCATGAAGCCATGGGAGACAAAAGAAATCAAGTGACCGGAGTATCTTGGCAATGCTGCAAGGATGTTAAGTTTTGAAGACATGACCAAGGTGATAACCCTTAGGAATCCCTCCGTGAATGGAGAGTTCCCACTTTTATGGCAACAAACCATCAAGATGGCCCATTTAAAAGGAGGTCACTATGGACTCTTGTGGGAAAAAAACACCATTAATTGAGGTAGTAACGAAAGTTGTGGAAGTCACAAAGCAACTCCCTCACTCTTACACTTGCAAAATAAAGCAAGAGGACAAAACCGAAGGGCCATGGATGGTCAAGGATCCTACAAAAACCATGAAACTAAAAAGCAGATTGAGGCTTCCAAGGTAGGAGAAAAAGTTCCATGAACAAAGATCAAAATATAGGACAAAAGCGGAGAAGAGTGCCCATAATCGAGAGGAAGAGCTCTAAAGATGAGCCAATGGCTCAAAGTGAGGAAAAGGAACCCTAAACAAAAAGAAGCATGCAAAATTTATAGAAAAATGGCAAGTGATATTTTAGCATAAAGAACTCTATTTCATGAGTGGTATAATGGTTCAATGAAAAATAAGCACAACCAATTCTCTATTCTATGTGAAACTAGAAAACTATTGCAAAACAATAGAAGAGAAACTCACAGATGGGAAAAATCATGCTTAAGTGTTTATTGATTCAATCCTCTTTGTGATATTTTGGAAAAGACCACTTTATTTCTTGATTGGCCTAATGGTTCAGTGGGAAACAAGCACAACCAACTCTCTATTCAATGTGAAGCTAGAAAACTATTTCAAAACAATGAAAGAAAAATTCACTGATGGGAAAAATAGCAAATAACAAGTTGTGGATTTGCAAACATGAAAGGAAACATAGGGTAGAAATGCCCGTTATCCCCAATTTATGGGGATAACTAAGGAGATGATGTCTCGAGGCCCTCAGGTTGCGAACATGGAGTACCAAGAGACAGATGACTAACAGCGTCCACGTGCACAGACAGAGACCCACTTCACCACCACATTTCCTAGATTCGTGACAATGGCATCCCCCACATCAGCTTGCTTCCAAAAGACGATGGGTCTTACTCCATGAGGTACTAGTCAGGTATTGTGGTAAGTGTCACTTTAATATTTGAGGAATTTGAGTATGTTGCATTTAAAACGGCTTTTGATTATAGAACATTTGCTTGGAAAGTATGCTCTTTGCCCTGTTTCACCTTGGTGGTTGACATTGCGCCCAAGTAAGTGGTCACCCTTAGGGATGGGTTTTGCTACTGGGAGGTCTCTTTGACAAGTCATTGTGCCATTCCCAATCATACTTACCATTTTTCACACTTCACCCCTTGCTTGTCTCCTTGTCTTTTGGGATTTTTTGGTGTATTGACCCAAGAAGGGATTGTACCTCATTTCATGGGAAGAAGGGGCTGAAGGCCCAAAGGTTTGTAGCTAGCAAAAGATAAAAGTCAATCATAAACCTTCTAGATGCTCACCCAAGTATCCCAAGGACAATGAAATGTCTCTCATAAGAAACTGATGGGACCCGTAAAAAATAACAATATAAAAATGCCAACAAAGGTAGAGCATGTGTGGGCAATGTTTTTCATGCTTAGGTAGAAGTCCCACACATGGCTTCAACTTGGGGAAGCATAATGTGACCGGGATAGAATCAAGGTGGGCGATGTTTTTCATGCTTAGGTAGAAGTCCCACCTTGGCTTCAACCTGGAGACATCTAAATAAAATGGCAATAAATGGGCTTGGAAAAAGGATGCATTGAAAACGAAAGTGCAACACACCCTCTACAAAGGCACCCATAAATGAGACAAAGCGAACCCTTGTATGTCATGAACCCCATGCCCAAAAGTCTTACCCCCATCCACTTCATCTTCTCCACATGACTTAAAGAGGTTTTCACCTAGGAAACACTCCTTGACTTAAGGAATGATTCACCCAATAGGTCACCTTGTCAACCCTCCCATACCTAAACTTGGCAAATTGCATAGGGTCTTTGACCACTTGTTTAATTTGATGAGGTGGTTTTTGATGTACATGCTTAGATGGCTCTTATATTAAATGTGATTTTACTTGCCATGATGCTTTGACTTGAGATCCTTGGAGGGCGTACTTATATGTCTTTGCAAGACCTTGTTGATGGACATTTTGGAGGAACAAGCCCATCTTGGGCCTTCATTGGGGCAGGAAGACCACCGGTTGGATGCCATGGCCCAAACCTTGGGGCAGTACAGGAGAGTAACGTTGCCTTTGGAGGCAGAGGAAGAGACCTCGGAGGATCTCACCTAGCCCTTGCAAGCCCAACGATTTGCCTTTGGAGGCTAAAACATCACTTTGGAGGGCTTGATGTCACCCTAAGGTTAGGGTTTTGGCAGTGATGACGTTGTTTTGATGGACACTTGGCATTTTTGGAGGAGGAAGACCTTTTGCATCACAGAGATGAGCCTAGCGCCTGAAGAAGGAGCCTTAGGAGGCACAACGACCTCCTCCCTTTGCTCAACGACTTGCTAAAGCGTCAAAACTTCACCCTAGAAGGGGTTGACGTCACATTTTTAGGGTTTTCTTCATGTGCAAACTTAAAATATTTTGTAATGGGGCAAAGTAAAGAGGGTTGGCCTCCTTACTTTGTGGTTTACCCTAACTTTATGTGGACAAACACTTTTTAGGAGTTTTGTATAAATAAAGATCATTTTCATTTCATTTTAACATAACTCTCTCACATGAGAAGAGCTACTTCGCTGAAAGTTGCGACCCTCTTGGGAAATATCATTCTCTCTCTCTTATGCTATGGTTTATCATTGTCTTGTGGAGTGAAGTGGTGCGCTGTCTCTTGGAGGCTCTTTCTCTTGCTATGGTGATGAAAATTCTTGGTAACTAGGATTTTGTCTTGATGAAAATTCTTGGTAACTAGGGTTTTGTCTTGCATGCTTTTGGAATTGGTAAGAGAAATCTGCAATTTTGTTAGTTCTTCTTTCTTGTTCCATGATTATTGTTGGCTAGATCCTTGGAGGAATATAAGGGCATATACCCTCCACCAAGTTTTATCATTGTTGTTGGTTGAAAAAGCTATTGCAAAGGTTGCTAGGAGGAGTAAAAGGGCTTACACTTTCCTAGATTTTACCTTGTTAGGGTTACTTGCTCAAGGGAGTAAAAGGGCTTACACCCCTTGAGAGGTGGTAAACCTAACCTAATACAAGAAGACTCTATAACCCATTTGGCAAGATACTAATCAATTATTGCATTGGAGAAATAAATTACTTGCATTGCTAAAGGTGATTTTGAGAGATATTGATCTTGTTCAAGTTGGAAACTTTTCTTGGTATCTTAAACTTGCTAAACTCTCTAGGGGGTCTTGATTAGCCTAGTAGTTCTTGAGTTGCAATCAATCAAAAGCTACAGCCATTAGGGTTGCAGCAAAACATACTCTATTTCTTACTTTTACTTACATTTCAACCGTGGAAATTTGCTTGTAAGCCACTATTATCATTCTACTGCTTATTGATTAACTTTTTGTCGGATTACTTGCTAATTTTTGTGGTTGAAACTTGATGTTGTAGCAAATCTTTGCTACAGCCACTTGGTTGTTACAATTATTCTCTAAAAACACTATCCAACATCCCTCTTTCGCCGTCAAAGTTTGTGCTTCAGTATTGGAAAGTTATCTATTGTTTTAGTGCTTCATTCTCCAATAATTATTCGACAATTTTGATTGTTATTTTTGCAATAATAATGGATTTCATTGTTGATGTATACATTTGTTTACTGATGTAATTTAGGAAAGAAAGCTTCGCTTGCGTTCCCATTGGAATATTGTGCTTGCAAACTTGTTCTTTTCTTGTCTCGAGCAGGTATAACTAACTTCTTCAGGTACTCAAGCATTTGGCAACCATTAACCATCACCACGACTTGTTCCCAAGCCATCTTCCACTTTGTAGTTTGACCTATAGGAGTATCACCTTCAATAACTCCATTTTCCATCTCATTTCCCCCCTAGGGTCACCCGGGATTCCCCCTTGTGTAGGATTTCTCTTTCACTAAATCGAGGGGAGGGTTTATCTAAGGTGACAGTGGGTAGACTCTCTCATAGTTCTATCCATCTTATGGATAGGGTCACGCTTTGCCCAACCTACAATTTGTGCAATAACAATGCCCAAATAAAAAATGCTACTAAAAGGGCAAAGGACAAGGGATTGACTTCCAAAATAATAAAAGGACACATGGGCCCACCAAGGAGTAGGCCTATTAGCAAAGACAAAGGCTAAACCAAAGCGAGGGACTCTCCATTATAAGAATTTAATTAAATGTATATGGCATACAAATTAAACCATGTAATCAAAATTAACACTCTTGTTTAGTCTTGCCTTGTGATGAGACTCGGACCTACCTCATTTAGCTCATCACTTTGTAGTTCTTTTTATGAACATTTTGGCTTCATTTCCCCATTTCTATATCATTTTGCTACTTTGTAATACACAATTACCAATTTGAATTTATGTGTTAATTCCTTGACTTTCCCCAACAAGCCTATTACCCACCATATCTCATGAGGATTGCACATGTGATTTTTATCACATGATTCAAAGATTTGCAGGATGGTATGAGGATTCTAACCTTCCAAAGGTTGGAATGTTGGTAGAAGTTGGTTTAGTTGTGCATCATGTTCTTCATGGACCAATACTGTGGAGGTCACCTAGTCATGTTGTAGTCACTTCTTTCACTTTGTGTTGCATGATTAGTGATGTCTTAGTTGTGAGTATCATCTAGCATGGTGGTGTACTTGCCTAGTGTTTACCTAATGTTGTTCATATTCCATAACATTTCGATCATTTTACCTAGGTAATTTATATATCACAATATACTTTCACTTTTTTACCTAGGTAAAACCCATATTGCACTTACATTTCACCACATTTCGGTTTCAAAAGGCACATAGCACATTTGCTTGTAATTCCCTAAGTCTCATTTCATAATAACTCCACATTTGTCATATTTCGATTTTTCCATCTTTTCAGTGTGTGAACACATCTAACTAGTTTGAGATATTTTAATTAAATCCCAAAACCTTAGGTTGAGCGCTACATTATAAGCCTATTAATGATCACATGTTATAATTCTTCATTCAAGCTTCATTCCCTAAGTTTTATTCTAATTATCACTAGGGAATGCATATTTCTCTATGTGGTACATACATGAGTCTAGTGCTCCTCTTTTGGCACACAAGTTGAGGAAACCCACTAAAAAAATAACAAATTCATTCAGCCTAATATGAGCCTTGTTCACACGTTCTAACTTGCCTTTTTTACCATCCTTATCCTTTGGCACACATATTGAGGAGGTTGTTGGGTCTTACAAGTTGACTAAGGGTCTAGTCATGCATGTTCCCTAGGGTTTCATATATCCACTCACTCATCCACCTATTCACACATTGGCACTCTCTTCTAGGGAATTAGGTGGTGCACTCCTCTATGAGGTCCCACTTGCACTTTACATGAGCTTGTTCACACCTTATACACATTGTGAAGTGACTTATAACCGATTTGTCCACTTCTGGAGGTCCACTTGCACACTTATTGAATGTGGACCCATTGCACAATCTTCTAAGGCGCACTTCTTGTGATGGCTTCTTCACAATTGACTTGGTCAAAGGGAGTTATTATTGCACAATTTCCTAGAGCACACCACTCACCTACTTCAAGGGTGCTTTTATTCCATAAAATATTTGATGTGGTGGTGGTTTTAATATGGACCCAAGTCTCTCTCTCTCCTACGACACACTTGAAGAGGGAATGTTTTGTGGTTGAAGTGGTCATTGAAGCACAAATTTCAACGGTGCATAGCTTGAAGAAGATATTTTATATTTTCTCTTGGTCAAAAGACTTCTAGAAAAGCACCCTCATCATGACACTTGGCATTTACACACTTATATTAGAGGCTCCCTCATCATGAGACATGTACACTTGGCACTCGTGCACCTATTTTGAAATGTGCCCTACCTCATTGACTTGGCATTTAATTATTATATTTTGAGGTGGTAATTTCTTGAGGGGCGCTTTGCATATGAAGAAGACAAGTGACTCTTTTGCATGCACCTTGCATGAGCTTGAAGTTTGAGGAAGATGACATGTGACATCACATTCATCTAGCATCTTTTACTTAGCATTCTCTATGGGAATTTCAGTCTTAGTTCGCCCACTTAGGCATTATTGTAATATTTTATAGCATTTTTCCAATGTTTTCCCTTGGAGAATGAAATAAAGAAAATATTGTTTTATTGTAAAAGGAATTGAGCTCAAAACTATATAAGGGTTTGCTCTTCCCTTCGTTTGCAATGGTTCGATTTGGGAGAAATCCCTTGGAGCTTATTGACATATCTATTGGATGTGTTTGGAGGATCAACACAACACATTGTGAGTGAGGAAATTTTTTACATCTTTATTGCTACTTTTATTTTGCCGAAATTGTCTTTAACATATGCTCATGGAGTATGAATTTGGTATACTCCTTCCATTTTCCTTTATGTTGTCAATGGAATATTGTTGATGATTGCATTTCCTTCTCTACTTTT
>ML776623.1:1161553-1178925 GCA_009831015.1 Picea engelmannii | reverse complement strand
TGTGTAAAAGCTACATTTAGGTGCATGCCATACTGGCAATGAATGAATGGGGTAGAATCATTAGTTAATTCCAAATCTAGAGGTGAGTTGGGTAGAATTCTGAAAAGAATTCCAGTTCAGTGATAAAAATTGTATTTGGGTAGAACTTGTAGTTCTAAACCCTGAAGAAGCTTATCAAAGCTTAATTAGAACCTAGAAAACATAGTATCAGTGCATATTCGACGCATGTGCAAGCTGGTTTGGGAAGTTACTCCGTGAACAGAGTAATCGTATATTCATTGACAGTAGATAAATGAGCGGAGAATAGTAATCTCTAGAAGGACGAGATGAAGGTTGGAACCAGTGAGAATAGAAGAAAGAATAGAATATGGAAGGGATCGAATTTATAGAAGCCCTAGAGATTGAAATCCCATTCTGCGATGTGAAGAGATGATGATTGTCAATATATATTCGTTGATATTCAGTTGAAGTAATGGAGATTGAAAGAGTGGAACCAATGTGAACCTAGAAGATTTGGTTTAAGAGATTCATGTGTATCGATTAGAGAAATCGAAACAAAGCTGCACACAGAGGTAAGTTGGAGTTCATGCATAGAAGAAATTGAATGCATTATAGACAGAAAATCATGTGGTTGTTGTGCACTCTTGGTTTGATCAAACGGTATGGAGGCAGCGATAAATAGTCCAAGTGATGAGTTGGAAGGCCAGATGCTGATGAAGAACGTCAGAGATGGTCAAGTGAATGCTTGCTAACCAGTGGAATGTGTGAGTGGATGAAATCAAATCGCCTTCTAGAGGATAGAGATGGACGACGGAGGATGCATATCGCAGTCAGGGAAGTGTTGGAAAGGAGAGAGGTTTATAGCTGCGATGGACTGCTAGGTGGCAGCCAGTGAGTGGCGTCGCACTCAAAGCCGAGGGTACAATAGTATGGTAGTTTTCCATGGCGATATAGTTGTGGTCATGGGACGAGGTCATGGGAGGTAAGAGCAAGCACCAATACTCTCCAGGTAAGCGATTGAGTAGAATGTATTAACAATTGAGTATGGCTTGTGGTTATATGCATAGAGCATAAGTCTTTAAGCCCCTAATGCTTGAGTGTTAACTCCAAAGGAGGGATAAGTGTATAAGTAATATGTGGTAGGCTCTAAGCCTTGAGAGCCAAGTGGAGGCACAAGCCATGTG
This sequence comes from Picea engelmannii, assembly GCA_009831015.1. NCBI lineage: Eukaryota > Viridiplantae > Streptophyta > Pinopsida > Pinales > Pinaceae > Picea > Picea engelmannii. The sequence goes on along the minus strand of ML776623.1, from coordinate 1,177,741 downwards.
TCGAGCGACCTATGGATTGATACTAAGGGATATGTGATCATGTGTATGAGTTTGAGAAGTTGATAGCCTTGAAGAGATATGCTTATAGCTAAGTGTAGCTAGAGAAAGCCATATAGAGGTAGAGAGCCAAAAATGGGTTTAAAGGGCTATTGAGGGGTTTAATAATATTGAAGGGTGTGTGTATAACTTAGCACACTAAGTTTTATCCTCGGGAATATTACAAGCCTAGGTGTGGGCCTGCATCAAAAACCTCTCATGCCCCAAATCTCCCTAGGCAACGAATATAGATGAAGATGTCTAAACTGCAGTGTTTTGTAAAAATAAAGGTAATGGTGCAATGAATGCCCTCAACCCTGAAGGCCTCAACTTGTTGATATTATGGTAGTTGCGGGAGGTATTAACCTCTACATGTAACCCTGACAAGACTAGAATATTCCAGGAAACAAGAGAAACCTTAAAACATTGGATGATAACCCTAGGAGACAAGTCGGCTCAAGAGAATATTTATTATTGAGTTATTAGCCTCCAGAAGTAGAAGTCGACCTAGTTAGGTCACTTGGAGGACTATAAATAAGAGGGCGCTAGAGCTCATTTGTCACTCTCACTCTCACAACTGCATAAGACCAGTGGTGCACAAGTTTGGAGAGGAGTTGCAGCTGCTGCAACTGGCATTTCGGTTTCGGCTTGAACTTTCTCTTTGGTTATGGTTTGGACTTTTTGCCTAGTATGCTAGCTCTAGAGAGAGGTATGATACCTTGGTTGGCTATTGGTTCTAGTGTTTGCTTCTGCAATTATTCTCTCTGTCAAGGCTACGGTGCTCGAGGGTGGCCTTTGTGCCTATGGTTGGGTGACAATATTGTTATATTGTCTATGGTGAAATGAGCACACCTGTTTTTCTAACAGGTTATGGGCCCACACTATCTTCGGAGAGTCTAACCGCTGGAAGATAGATTGGGAGGATTTGTTCAGTTACAATTGTAATTGCAGTGAAAGTTTTGTTGGAGCAACAAAACCCTAACCCTCTTGTTAAGGCACCTTAAGTGAAGAGCTTGACCTAATTCCTGGATAGCCTAGTGCACCCTAGCCAAGCGCACCTCCTGGTACTCTCAACAAGCCAAGACGTCGAGTTTGAGTTTTTGGTCAAAGTCAAAGGTTGACCAAGTCAAAGTCAAAGTAGTCATGACTTACTCTATGCAGTCATAAAACAAGTTAGAAGGGGCTTCTAACTTCAGAGCATGGAAGACGAGGATTGAACTCATCCTTGCCAAGAACAAAGTGTTGGATATTGTGAAAGGCAAGATCATGGAACCACAGTTTGAAGCGGGAAAAGAGAAGGAACCTCAGAGCATTGCAGTTATGGAGAAGTTCAAGGACAATGACATCAATGCTATAAGTATCATAGTGGACTATGTAAAAGACCACTTGATACCCTACATCTCTCATCTTGACTCATCTAAGAAGATGTACGATGCCCTAACTAACCTCTTCTCAGTCAAACATTGGACAAGTAATGAGTCTGAAAAATGAGCTCTGTGACATGAAAATGAATGATGATGATAGCATAACATCATACTTTGTGAGAATCTCTCAATTAAGAGATCAACTACAAGCTATTGAAGAAATCATTTCAGAAAAGGAACTGGTAAATATAGTACTCAATGGCCTTCCCAAGACATGGGATGCATTTGCTGTAAGCATGAACACAAGAAAGGAGTATCCCACATTTGAAGAACTTTGGACTTGTTGTGCACAAGAAGAATCAAGGATTAACGTAAAAGAGAAATCCCAAAAGAAATATGATGATCAAACCTTCACAGCGAAATTCAAGAATTTCAGGAATAAGAGGAAGTTTGGCTTAAGGAAGAAACGAAACCAAGAAAAGGATATGTCAAAAATACAATGCTTCAACTATCAAAAATATGGTCACTACAAGAACCATTGTCCTGAGTTAAAGAAAAGGAAGGAAACAAACGAAACAACAGTTGTCGAAGAAAGGGAACCCTCAAAGAAAGCCAAGCAGGATAAAACCGACTTCTTCTTCTAGTCAAGGTAATAATATTCTTCTATTACATAGTTCTTGTACATACCATGTTTACATAGTTCCTGTACATATCATGCATATCTATTTCTTAGAAGAAAAGATGGTCAGTAAAACAATACCTACGAAAGAATAACAAGATAAGGGTTGTTATTACGATGACTACAAGAAGATGAAGTATGTTGGCAAATTCCTGAGAAATCTATTATATAAGTAACAACTGCCAGATAGGTCAAGATCATAATCAAAACCTGAAGAGACACAAAAGGAGTTTCATCAAAAAGAAGTCAGTAAATCAAGAAGAAATTAGAATAAGACTTGTGACACTTTGCAGAAGGCAATAAGAATGAAAACGAAAGCATGGACTCTCTTAGATGGAGGGAGCTAATTACATAATTCCAAAAGAAGAGCATGCATTCATGCATGAAGCGAGGATTAGGAGGGAGCTAATCCTAAATGATATGATCCATTGAAGAATCCTTGAAGATTATGAAGTATATGTCCATGTTCCCCATTAGAAGTACCAACCATGATAAGCAGCACGTGTTCAGGTCGACTCTAAAAGAATTTTTCTTCGAAAAGAAGTCTTAAGTATCCTTGGTTGTCCATCTACATCTTTGTTCCTATGATGAAAGGAAGAAGTTGGAATCTTCGAGAAGAAAGGGCATGGAATCTATAGAAGACTGCATGGACCCCAAAGTTAAAGAGAAACATGAGGAAGAACATGAAGATCCCAAGAAAGAAAGAAAAGCCATAACAACCAGTTATTATACCGAGAATCATAAGACTACCAGCTTGGTTTGAACCCACTAGAAGCAATCAAGTAGAAGAAATGGAAGTTGTGATGAAGAACAGTGTATGTAAGAAAATGTGAAAAAGACTTATGAATGAAAGCATTGTGAGATTCAGAACTAGAGGTTCTTCCAGAAGAAGGGAGAAGACCATGACGACAGCTTGTTCCAAAAAACCAGATATACCTCTTGTAGTATCCATGGATTGAAATCTACATGTAAATGATTGTTCTTTCCAATAAAGCAAATTGAAAAAGAAGCTTATACCAGAAAGAGACCCATGTATGCAAATGGAAGAAGACCTTGTATGGATTAAAGCAACTTGATGCAGAATATCTCATATACAGCAGAAACATGGTGAAAACTTCCTATGACTGAGAAAGTGTATCATAATGGTTACTTAGAAGTCTGGGATGATGGATTACAAATCTATGGCTAACTCCCATGATAACAGATCTGAAGAAGTTGAAGCGACTCTAATCCAGTAGACCCATCTCTGTATTGACAATTGATTGGCTCGTTAATGTATTTGGAGAATACTCAGTCAAGTATTTGTTTTGTGGGACGTTTAAATTATGACATACATCTACATGAATTTATCGATTCAAATTGGGTAGGGAGTACAGATGACAGAAGGAGTGCTACTTGGATATGTTTCAGTTTGAGCTTTGCCACAATGTCATGAGCTAGCAGGGAACAAAAGTCTGTTGCAATCAGCACTACAGAAGCAGAGTATATTGTAGCTTGTGATGCTTGTACAAAAGCAATAAGTTGATTTCTGGATTGTCTGATCAAGTGTTGAATTCGACCATGATATATTGTAATGATCAGAGCATTGTGAAGCTTTCAAAGAAATCGGTGTTCCATGATAGGCTGAAGTACATTGAGATCAAGCATTATATTCTCTATGATAAAGTCCAGAAGAGAGAAGTGGTTCTCCAGTATATCTCCACAGATGAGCAGATAGCAAATATTTTGGTAAAGCCTCTGTCCAAGATGAAAAGTTTGTGTACTTAAGAGACAAGTTGGGGCTCGTGGAGACGACTTCCTTATTGGAAAGGGAAGTGATTACTCCCATGTTGGGAGGGAGCACTGATATGTTATTGATCTATGGACAGTCATTTTCCAGTTCGGAAAATGGTCTAGGATGGGAAGTTCCTTTCCAGTTCGGAAAGTGGTTAGAGATTTCTGACGGACAGGCATTTTCCAGTTTGGAAAATGGTCCAGATCGGACAGTCATTTTCGTAATGAAAATGCTCTGATAGATTGTTGATGTACCATAAACAGTGATTCCCTTGTGGCCGGTGTGGGGGAATGGTCTAGGACAGTCGTTCTTCTTGGCAGTCACTCTGAGTATTGGTCAAGTAGAATGGTCTGCCTCGTCGGGCAGTCATTCTTTTGAAATTCACAGTTGTGAGCAGTTTCAAAGAATGGTTTGTTTTGGAGGTTGGTGCAGGAAGGTCATTTCCATAGGAAATGGTCCGGACAATCATTCCTTAGGGGAGACTCGTTCTCTTTGGGTTGCACTATGATTAGTGTCGGAGGAATGGCCCAGTTAGGTGAATGGTCCAGGTTCAGCAATCAAGGATAGGCACTCCCTAGGGCAGACCAATTCTCTCCAGGTTGCACTATGATTAGTGCCGGAGGAATGGCCCAGTTAGGTGAATGGTCCGGGCTCACAAATCGGGGACAATTATTCTTTTATGCTTGAGAAGAATAGTCCAGATAGCCCATGGTTGATGCTTTACTTTTTGAGGGCAGATGCCCTTCCATATCTCACAGATGTGAGTGGAAGAATGGCCCAGATGACTCAATTTATATCATGATATTGTTTCATATAAGTTGATATCAGATGATATGATTGTTGTGGAGAATGTATGTCTTTGAACAATAGTTGTATGCTATTGTGGTGGATGTGATCCAGTGGTAGTGGCTGTGTGTCATTGGTTAGTAGTTGTGTGCTACTAGGAGTGGTTGTGTACCACTGGGTAGTAGTTGTATACAACTATGGATAGACACAGTTGTGTTCTATTGGATGGCATTGTTTTGATTGCCATGGAGACTATCACTGGTGTTGGACATGATTGAAAGCTAGATGGATAGTCAGTATGTTGATGGACAGACATTATCCCTGTGGAAAATGGTCCAAGATAGTCATTCTTCTAGGACGTATGTCCAGATTAGAAGAATGATTTGTGTATCACTCTATGGAGTGAGTGACTTATTCAGCATCATGCCCGATTACTCAGATGGAGTATGGCTTCGAGAGATGATGCAGTTAATGCTATCAGATGATATTGATAGTGATGATGGTGCTCATAATTTGACCATGAGATAGCATGTGTGGCTATGATGATGCTACCGGTTGAATGGTCTGTTTATGCTCAAGACCATTGCCTTTAATACCTCCCTAGATAGGAGGGAGTTTTGATATTACGGTCGTTGCAGGAGGTATTAACCTCTACATGTAACCCTGACGTGACTAGAATATTCTGGAAAACAAAAGAAACCCTAAAACATTGGATAATAACCCTAGGAGACAAGTCGACTCAAGAGAATATTTATTATTGAGTTATTAGCCTCTAGAAGTAGAAGTTGGCCCAGTTAGGTCACTTGGAGGACTATAAATAAGAGGGTGATAGAGCTTATTTGTCACTCTCACTCTCACAAATGCATAAGACCAGTGGTGCGCAAGTTTGGAGAGGAGTTGCAGCTGCAGTTGTTGCAACTAGCATTTCGATTTCGGCTTGGACTTTCTCTTTGGTTATGGTTTGGACTTTATGCCAGGTATGTTGGCTCTAGAGAGAGGTATGCTACCTTGGTTGGCTATTGGTTCTAGGGTTTTCTTCCGAAATTATTCTCTCTGTCAAGGTTAAGGTGCTCGGGGGTTGCCTTTGTGCCTATGGTTGGGTGACAATATTGTTATATTGTCTATGGTGAAACGAGCATACCTATTTTTCTAACACAACTCCCAAGGCCATAGTCACCACTAACCTAGTCATTCCTTAACGAAGGTAGCCAGTGAAGCTCCTTGTAGTGCCATGAATCAGGGAGGTGGTAGGTGAAGACCACACTCTCCACCACCCCACCTACATGAAAGTAAAGTGGCTATTAGTGTTGAGGGCCATAGGAAAAGACTCCTTGTGATTATTGGTTGAAATCATCCCCTACAACTAATTCCTTCCATGCTCTCCCAGACCTCAAGAATACTTAGGTGAAGATGCAATATGTTTCGAGTTTCTAATGAAAGTGACCTCATGGGATATTAAGGGTTTGAATGACCCTAACAAATATTACATTGCAAGAGGGGCTCAACTATGAGCATGGTTGTATCGACTAAAAATTGGGGACCAACCTACAAAAGCTTTCTGTAAGGCCCTACTTGCTAAGGAAGCTAGTGATAATATTTTGGCCCTAAAAGCCTCCTTAGACCGAACCTTTGATTAGGAAGAAATTGAAAGAGAATTTCCAAGTCATTATAGAATAATGTTTCAAACCCAAATCCACTCTATTGAGAGACAAGAAGCCACGCAAAAATGGCTTAACTTAGTTCCATGTAAGCTTACCAAAGTGTAAAGAAGAGTGTGTGACCTAGCCTTACATCTAGATGAGCTATCTACATCCCTGCATGAGATGGATGATGACAAGGCCCTTGGCCTTAATGGGTTCCCTACAAATTTATAAGGCTACCTCGAAGTTTGTCATGTCAAATTTATTGAATGTATATCATGAAGCCCTTTGCCAATGATCTTTAGGTGTGAAATTAATGAAGGGCTTATCAAATTTATTGTCGAGGAGGGGGGGAGATCATTACCAATTGGAGGCCCATAACTCTACTTGGTACAACCTATAAACTTCTAAACAAAGTCTTGGACTTGTGTATAGAGTACATTATCCCTAAGATCATTCACTTTTAACAAACTAGATTAATTAGATGGAGATATATTCTAGAAAACGTTATCATAGTTTGGGAAGGTATGGAGGGTGCATCTCGTCTGGCCTTGACATCTTGTTTATAAAAGTTGATAGAGTGGCCCTTCATTTTGGAAATTATTCCCACTCTAGGATTTGGCCCATCCTTTATCAATAGCATTGAAACACTATTTGGTGATGCCTCAAATGGTCTTATAGCATTACCACATGCTCTTCCAAGGAGGTTGGGATTTTCAAATTTATCTGACAAGGGTGCCCCTTAGTGCCAACCCACTACGTGTTGAAAGTTGAAGCTCTTAGCTACTTACTAAGCTCTAAAGGTGAGTTTGGGTGCAATTCAAGGCATGGAGTGTGCAAGTCATTCGACCTTGACACCTTGTTTATAAAAGTTGATTTAAAGAAATCCTATGATCAAGTAGAGTGGCCCTTCACTCTAAGAATTCGTCTTGCTTTAGAGTTTGGCCCATCCTTTACAATCAAGCAAAGTGGCCCTTCACTCTGGGAATTCTTCTTGTGTTAAAACACTATTTGTGGATGTTTATCTTGTCTTACCATTAACATATGCTCTTCTGAGAAGGTTGCATTAGGGGAATTTTGAGGTCAAAAATGGGCCTCAAAACAAAAAATGTACTATCAAAATCAACTTAAAAATTTTAAAAACAATAAGATTCTAAATGATGATGTCAACCATAAGGGTAAATGTTTTTTGAGGGAAAGGAAGATCGTCGATTGTTTTAGTGCCCAAGAAAGATGGGACATGGAGGATGTTTGGTGACCATAGAGCTCTTAGTAAGATTACCATCAAGAACCAATATTCTCTTCCAAAGATTGATGATATACTCTATCTACTTCAACATGCCAGATTCTTGACCAAACTGGATTTATAATTAGGTGATCACCATATTCGAGTGAAGGGGGAAGATATGTTGAAGACTGCAATCAAAACCAATCAACGATTGTACAAATGGATTGTGGTACCAATTGGTTTATGCAACACAACCACCACATTTATGATGGTAATCATCAACATTCTTCATCCATGCATTTTTTTTTGTAATTGTTGAATTTATTGCAGCTGCAAGAGCCATTCTCCTGGAGGATGGCATAAAACCCTAGTTGTGGACTACGACCCCCAGCACACTCTTGGGGTTTCTTGGTATGAGACCAAGCAGTGAGTGCCATGGAAAAAAACCCATGTGAGGGCCCCCAGTAGACTACTGAAGTTCTTGGTCTAGGACCAAGCAGTAAAGACCCTATGTATTCTAGGGCCCCTGGATGTGTTCCAGGGAATCCTTGCCCAGTGCTTGGATCGATCCTTGGATGTGTTCCTTGGTGGTTGATATAAGTCCCTAGATGTGTCTAGGGCCCCTGGATATGTTCGAGGGAACCCATGTTTAATGCAAGGGTTGATCCTTGGTCTTGTACCTTGGTGGATAAGACCCTAGATGTGTTCTAGGGCCCCTAGATGTGTTTTAGGGCAACCTGGTCTTTGACCAGGTAGATCTTGGTGTAATACCAAGATGTGTTGGTGTGTGATCCTTTTCCTCTCTCCTGGGATGGTCCATGGGACCTAAGATAGTCTATGAAGATGGGCATGACCACATTGTGTAATGTACCCCCTTATGTAGTGATGATAAAGTTTATTGGTCACCTTGACATTCATATGGACATGTTTTGCCATTAAGGAACCCCTCTTGTCTCTATCTTAACCTTGTGATTGGTCTTTGTCCTTAGTTTATGAGTTTGGGTTTTCATCTTGTGTGAGTGGGGTTTTAATTTTGTGTTTGGGCTTTTGTAATGTTAAATGAAAATATTAATCAATATTAAAATCGACATATTAATTTAATACTTATATTGATAATATGTCAATATATTAATTATTATTTTTAATAGCCTAAAACCCTATCCTCAACTATAAATTAGAACCTATCCTTGTTATCTCCTATGGTATTCACTCTCCTCACTCTTCCTACTTGTTGCGGCTACCTCAAATTGTTGTCCTCATTTATGGTACGGTTATCCTCGTGATAATTTTATCTTCAGATCTGAGGTTTTTGTTTGGATTTTTGGTTGGGAGCTTCAAGTTGTTTTTTTGCTTGCTGGTTAGAGGTATTGTGGACTCCTCTTTGGTTGCCTTGCTACCTTGGATCTCTCTCAACCTCACGGACGGTGCTATGGTGCCACGAATTGGTGTAAAGGTGCACAAGCTTGTGTATAGAGGTGTCGCGGCCCTTCCCCTCTGGTTGTTGTTGTGCGTATAGAGGTGTCGCAGCCCTTTCCTTATGGCTTCTACTATGTGTGTGAGGCTACAGGTGCCTCCCTTCTCCTAGATGCAAATTTGTGACATAGTGTTTGTTGGATCTCTTTATGTTGTACCTACCTGTGGGTGAATTTACTCCTTGCTATTTGTTTGGTTGGTACCTTCTTGGCCTGAAGGGTTTCTCCCTTGTTGTCATGATTGGCTAGTACTTTCTTGGCTTGAAGGGTTTCTCCCTTGTTGTCATGTTTCGTTGGTACCTTCTTGCCATGAAGGGTTTCTCTCTTGTTGTCCTTTTGGTTGGTACCCTCCCTCCATAGTTGTCATACCTCTTCTATAGTTGTTGCTTAGAGTAAGGTAAGGGTTTGTAGCTTGTTGTCCCTTCTCTGAGTAAGGAACTTTTGGATTGTGTGAACTTCACTCACCTATATCAGATCAATCCCTGTGGTGTGTAAATGTGTTGAACCTGCACAGAATAGATCTAGCTAAACAATGATACACACATTTGCAGAGAGAATAGAAGAAAGAAGGAGAGAAAGAATGAAAGAATTATCATTAACTGTTGTGAATAATGAATAATTTACACATGATATACTTTGTGTATCTCAATGAGTTCGACTTGAGGATAACCAAGTCGACATAGTGGTGGTCTAGAGTGATCTGGACACACACTAGCAGTTACGGGAGTGAACTACCACCTATTCTAGTCTCTCAGGTAGTTACGAGAGTGAACTGCCACCTGGTTGAGTTAACTAGTCAACTAGTCTTCAGTTAACTGACTGAACATAGAGTAGTGAGGAGTTAACTCAGGGAATCAAGGCTAATGTGCCACTTTGGTGATGATACCAAAGAAAGGTCGAATTAGCATGGTGATGATCCCAATGTTGCATGGTGATGATCCCAATGCAACATCTAAACTCAACTCAACTAGTCAAACCGAAGTGTCAACTGAAAGAGAATATTCTCCTGGTGGAATATTCTTCCCTAAAATATAGGAGACTGGATAATGACTAATTATGAATAATAAACAAGGAATAACCTTAGGAAAAAGAAATCCTAGGTGTGTGTGAAGTAACTCCAACACCCCCCCTGAACATCACTATGGTGAAAATAAAGATTGTGTCCCAGCAACGAGGCCATGTTAGGTACCCAAGTACAAAAGATACACTGAAAATGAAGTGAGGAAAAAGGGAAAACCTCATGGGAAACCCCCCCCCCCCTCAAGGTACAATTTATGTAAAAAGAAGAACTACAGTTGCTAGGCAACTGTGTCCTTCACTTCAAGACGACCTCGCAGAGAATGGAATTTCTGCTCAGTGAAGGTCTTGGTGAAAATGTTTGTTGTCTATTCTGTTGAAGGACAGAACTTTAAGTCGATAATCCCCTCGTGTACCAAGTCCCAGATGTAGTGCATGTGGATCTCGATGTGCTTCGTCTGCTGCCTCTGAACTGGATCTCTGCAAAACTTCAAAGTGCTCTGGTTGTCACACCAGATGACGATCGACCGATGAAACTGAATGCCCAACTCAGTGAGAAAATGTTGTAGCCACATAGCCTGAATGGTTATGTTAACTACCACTCTGTAATCTGCCTCAGTTGAAGATAGAGCAATGGCAGCTTGCTTCTTGCTCGACCAACAGATAGGCCCGGAACCAAGACTGAGTGAGTAACCAGATGTGGACTTGCGATCAATGTTATCACCAGCCCAGTCGGAATCAGTAAACCCAATGAGATCTAATGTAGACTCTGTTGCATAATGAATCCCAAACATGATCGTTCCCAGTACGTATCGAAGGATACGCTTTGCAGCTTTCCAATGTAGCTCATGTGACTCCTACATGAACCTGGAAACTGCGCCAACTACATATGACAGGTCTAGTCTAGAGTGTGTGAGATACAACAAGCTCCCCACTCGTTGTCTGTACAGTGTGTTGTCAACCAGTGGAGTCTCCTCGCCATCCTCAAGTTTGACTCCTGATAGGAAAGGAGTCGAAGCGGACTTGCAGTCTGTCATGTGAAATCTCTCAAGGAGATCACGTGCATACTTGGCTTGAGACAGTTTGATGCCTGATGCATCCTGACTGATCTCAAGTCCAAGGAATAAGTGTAGCAGACCCATGTCCGTCATCAAAAACATGTCATGAAGAATCCTATTGACTGCAGCAATCGCTGAAGTCGAGCAACTGGTGATCAACAAATCATCGACATACAGAACTAAAAGTAGAAGTGAATCAGTCGTCCTGAGCATGTATACATTTGGGTCTGATTTACAACGTACAAAGTTCTATGACAATAGGTAGGAGTCCATCTTGGCATACAATGCCCTCGGAGCCTGTTTGAGGCCATAAAGTGACTTCTTCAGTCGACAGACCAAAGATGAGCCCTGCATAAATCCATGGGGTTGCTCCATGTAGATCTCCTCAGAGAAATCACCGTGAAGAAATGCATTCTTCACGTCCATCTGATGGACTTCCCATCCCTTGGTTGTCGCAATGGCAAGAGCCAATCGTATGGAATCCATCTTCGCTACTGGAGCGAAGGTCTCATCATAGTCAATACCATGAACCTGCTGAAAGCCTTTGGCAATAAGCCTAGCTTTGTATCTGTTGATTTGTCCATCCGCTGCGCTCTTGGTCCTGTAGACCCATCTACATCTGACAAGTTTCCTCCCAGAAGGAAGGGGAACCAGATCCCAAGTCTGGTTCTCGAGGAGGGAGTTGTACTCCTCCTGCATGGCGGATTCCCAAAAGGGATTTCCAGCAGCTTCGCCATAAGACTGTGGATCTGAAGACTGAACCAAGAAAAGATGCCTGGAAGGCAATGGTTCAGTGGCAGTGAGTGCAACAGGAGGCTCCTTGAAATCAGATCGAGTCCTCCTGGTATCGGTTGGATCACCAACGAGATCCCCTGCATCCTGAAGAGTAGTTTGTGCCCACTTGGGCCTCTACTCTGGCTCTGCAACTGCATCTGGATGCTCGGTCTCTGCATCTGATTGTACTGACTCTGAATCTGAATCATCCGAGTCCTCTGAAGAAGAGTCGGCATGTGCATTCTCATCATCTCGGACAGGTGGAAGAGTGAAGGTGTCTGCATGCGGCTGCTGAGGTACATGCAAGACACTTTCCTCGAATTGGACACTACGCTCAATGATGAGTCGGTCCGAGGAAAGATCAATAAGCCGATATCCCTTCACACCGTCAGGGTATCCAACAAAAATGCACTTAGTGCTCTGTGGATCAAGCGCCTTCCTCTTTTCAGAGGGAATCCGGGCCCATGCACATGAACCAAAAATGTGAAAGTGGGTCACTTCCGGTTTGAGGCCACTCCAAGCCTCGTAGGGGGTCTTTTCCTTGACAGATCTATGGGGAGATCTGCTTTGGATGTATGTTGCACAGTTAAGTGCTTCGGCCCATAGTCTCTGTGGTAGTGACTTTGCATGCAACATGCAAGATGCCATCTCCTTTAGAGATCGATTTTTCCGCTCAGCAACTTCGTTTTGCTGCAGAATATAGGGAACTGTGTGTTGCAACTGAATCCTTGCCTCATGGCAAAGATTGTGGATCTCATGATTCACATACTCTCCCCCGTTATCAGTTCGAAGAACTTTGATCTTCTTTCCGGACTATGTCTCAACCAAGGCTTTGAAATCTTTGAGGTGTTGAAAGACCTCGGATTTTTACCTGAGAAAGTAGATCCATGTAAAACGTGAGAAATCATCAACAAAAATGAGAACAAACCTCGCTGTGTTGATGGATGGATGCGGAAAAAGACCCATAAGGTCATTATGAATCAGATCTAAAGGTGTGGAAGCTCGTTGAGACTTTCCTTTGTCGAATTTCTCTTGAGGGTGTTTCTCGAGAACACATCCCTCACATACTCCCTTGGAGAAATGGATGTCTGGTAGACCATCAAATAATTTGTGCTTGCCAAGCTGTTGCATGTATCTGAAATTCAAATGTCCAAACCTTTCGTGCCATATCCTACTACTTTCATCAGCATGAGTAAGCAGTAAAGCAGAATCAGGTTCAATGAATTCAGAAAATGTATACAATCTAGACTAATGATTTACCTCACCGATAACAACCCTGGAGTTGGTTTGCATGTCGTAGATGTCCACGGAATTTGGTGTGAAGATGACTTTCTTTTCGATGCCAGAATTCGTCATCTGATACACAGAGAGAAGGTTGAGAGAAAGCTTGGGAACATGCAGCACGTTCTCGAAGCTTCTATTGGTGAGTTCAATCCTTCCTTTGTCGGTGACTTCAACAGAAGAGTTGTTCCCCATCAGAATAGGACGACCTTTGCATGCATCCAACGAAGAATATACTGCTTCTGAGGCAGCCATGTGATGTGATGCTCCTGAGTCTACGATCCAAGCATCGAGAGAGGAGTTGATGGCAATCAAGGCATGGCTACAATTGTCTTTCTTGGAATTCGGATCTTCTGGCTTCTTCTTCTTTGCACCCTCGGGGATGCGATCTCCAAGGTTGTTTTGCTGAAGTATTTGAGACATCAGATCTATTTTCTTTTGCATGCATGCAGATTCCGAATGGAATCCATTGTGACAGTATGTGCATTTCTCTCATTTTCTTCCCTTTTCTCCTTTGGATCTAGAGACATCGGTGAAGGGTTTTGTGTACCCTTCCTTATTCGTATGTGCATGAGATTTCTACTTATCTTTATCTTTAGATTTATGATATTTGTGGCGGCCATCATGCACAGTAAGTGCATGCGCCCTTGGGCCTTTGATTGCACCCATGTTGATGAGCTTAGTTTGCTCTTATGTCAGGGATTCGATAAAGTCTTCAAGAGAAGGCATCTTCCAAGTGGCTCCAGAGGCGAATCTGATAGTATGGAATGTAGATACGAATACTGAGAATTCAGGACCAAGCTTGGAGAGAATGGTGAGAACCATTTGTTTCTCCTCCTTCTATTTATCAACCCCACAAGCTTTGAGTTGCAACATTAAATCCTTGAATTTTGTAAAGAAATCTTGGATATTCTCGAAGCTTTTTGGATCCAATGTGAGAAGCTCCACCTCCAGCATGTGTCCCCTCATCTCATCTTGTTTGCCAAAGAGCCCTTCCAAGATGGTCCAGGCTTCATTGGGAGTCTTACAGGAAGATATATGAAAAAGGAGATCGAGAGAAATAAGACTGCAAATTGTTCCGAGTGCCTCATCCATGCGATTTAAGTACTTGGATTTTTCTATGGCTGATGTCGGTTCTGTATCTGTATTCATGGTTAACCTATACAACCCTCTAGATCGAAGATGTATGGCTATTTTCTCCTTCCATGCAATATAGTTGTAAGGTGTAAGAATGAATTTTTTTTGGAATTCCATCTTTCCGTTGTCTTCAATCTTTTGTACCAGCAAAAAATTTTGGTGTAGCTTTTGCTTAGCAGTCTGTCGGCTCTAATACCATGTAAATGTGTTGAACCTGCACATAATAGATCTAGTTAAACAATGATACACACATTTGCAGAGAGAATAGAAGAACGAAGGAGAGAAAGAATGAAAGAATTATCATTAACCATTGTGAATAATGAATAATTTACACATGATATACTTTGTATATCTCAATGAGTTCGACTTGAGGATAACCAAGTCGTCATAGTGGTGGTCTAGAGTGATCTGGACACACACCAGCAGTTACAGGAGTGAATTGCCACCTATTCTAGTCTCTTAGGAAGTTACCGGAGTGAACTGGTACCTAGTTGAGTTAACTAGTCAACTAGTCTTCAGTGAACTGACTGAACACAGAGTAGTGAGGAGTTAACTCATGGAATCAAGGCTAATGCGCCACTTTGGTGATGATACCAAGGCAAGGTCAAATTAGCATGGTGATGACCCCAATGTTGCATGGTGATGATCCCAATGTAGCATCTAAACTCAACTCAACTAGTCAAACTAAAGTGTCAACTGAAAGAGAATATTCTCCAAATGGAATATTCTCCCCTAAAATATAGGACACTGGATAATGGCTAATTATGAATAATAAACAAGGAATAACCTTAGGAAAAAGAAATCCTAGGTGTGTGTGAAGTAACTCCAACATGGTGTAACATGGTGTTGTTGAATATAAGGGTTTACTGTTTGAGTAAATTGCTTGGGGTTATTGTTATCTTTCCTTGGGATTTCCCATTGGCAAAACAGTCCTAAAGTTCTCCTTGACATAGATCAAACCCTAAGTGGTTGATCCATGAACCTAAACTAGATCTGAGCATATTATACAGAGGCGCTTACATTCACATGTGTGTCAAGTACATCTCTCATTATTCAAGAGGTAAGTTTCAAATTCACTTGCTTCAGTTTTAGATTTACTTGTTTAAGTTTTAGATCTACTAGTTTTAGCTTTTGGTTTACTTGTTTCAGTTTCAGAGATCTAATTGTTATATGCTCAGAAATATTCGTTGTTTCAGATCTACTGTATTTCTTATTTGCTTCTAATCAAAAATCTTTATTTAGATCTGTTGTGTGTGTATGTTGATCTAGCAAACAGAAAATTTTAAAAGTATTATTCTTTTGTTTTTCCCTATTTCTAACAGTAATGATCTATTTGGATGGCATCTTTGTGTTCACTGAAACTTGGAAATATCATTTGATGCATTTGAAGAAAAATTTTGAGACAATGAAAGTCACCCCGATAACTGTCAATTTGAAGAAATGTGAATTTTCCAAAGAGTCTTTAGTATACTGGAATATGTAGTGGGAGGAGGAGAGCTAAAAAAGATCCTGGCAAAAGGCCTTCCAATGCTCATGAAGTAATAAATTGTGGGGACAACCAAGCAAAGGAGGAATTCATTGCCTATTTCTCAACTATAGCAAGTTTCGTTGCACACTTTGACATCAAACAACTAAGCTTTTCATTGGGGAAAGCTTGAGAATTGTTTTTTGATAAACTCAAGAAAATCAACCCTGCTCTAGTTTTAGTATTGCAAAAATTGTGACAACTATTTGTAATGTTATCAAAGCCAGAGCCAGAACTGAATCAATGTATCCCAAAATCACAAACCATACTCAATCCAAGAAAAGATCAATCAACTTAAAAATATAAAAAATATCCAGATTTTGATTTTTTATATATATATATATATATATATATATATATATATATATATATATATATATTCATCAATGTAAATCAAGGCCATTAGACACCAAATAT